>OV651815.1:18488281-18775781 GCA_927349885.1 Psylliodes chrysocephalus | reverse complement strand
GTCATGGAAAGGGAAGCAAAAGCGATACTAGCGCTAGCTGCGGATAATTCGTGCATTTTAGGGGGATATTTTGTAATTTTGGCATATCAAATACACGTATACATTTTACTTTTTTTCAAAAAAGTAGGTTAAAACAACACAATAAGCAACCGGAGTTGCTGTGTTGAAAATTGTACAAATACTAGCAAAAAAAAAACAGTGAAACTTATATAACAAATTTCACTAACAAAGTGGAAATTAAATCAAAGAAATAAATGGATAGGTGTACAGTAAGAAGAAAAATTACCTTTATTTTTGTGATAATAACAGTACTGCTGGAAATAGTAGACATCAGAAACTAGAAAGTTTTTAAATAAACAATAAATTATCATTTTACGATGTTCTTTATTATCCCTTTATTCTTAAATGTTCATTCAGCAAGGACTAGATTTCAAGATTTTTGCCGTTGATTATAATATTTGGCTGGTATGCAATTTTGTGACTTACTGATCGGAAACCAGTTTTAATCATTCATTCTATGTTTTCTTTAGAACAAAAATGAAAATATAAGTAGCGATCCTTTTTATACATTTTAACTTCACGCTATTATAAATGGTTTCTTCAATGACAACTTATTAGGCTTAGGCAACTTCTCATACATTTTCCAGTAAATACTGTTGCCTGCCTATATTTTATTATTGATTTTTAATGATTATACATAATTTTCTTCAATTTAAGCGTGAAAAATATATAATAATAATAAATTAATGTTTTAATTGTTTTATAAATCCATATACTTCTATTAAAACTAACATATATACTTTTTATTTACGAATTCTATTAAAAATTGTATTTGTCAGTATAGGCAGAAATACTCCTTTAATACCAAAACAAATTGGCGCTGCTGTCGCGCACGGAGCGAATACAGATAGGAAAGTAAGAAAGAGTTTTCATTAAATGAACGAATTTTTATTTTCGTCTTGATTGTGCTACATAGGGTTGCCAACCGTCCTGCATTTCGGTGGACGTCCACCATTTGGATTGCATTGTCCAGTGGCCTGCAGCAACCTATTGCAGGACGATTATTGTACTTAATTTCAGTGTTCCAAATAATATCTCCAATTTCTTATATTTTATAGTCACATTAGCAAATTAATAGTAGCTGCAAAAAGTGAAATAAAACATGATTTTAAACGCAGTGACACTGTTCAGTAGCTGTAACTTTTTATATTCTTTTATAATAAGATGTTTAATCATTAGTTCCTATTTACTCAAAGAATCCTTGTTTATTATCACTTCGTTTTTCTTTTGTCGAATTGTTTATTTAAGTTTGTTGTTTTTGCAATAATAAAAATGTCCAGAATTTATGCAGTATGTCCTGAATTTGTATTACCCTCGCCCAGAAAAATTAAAAAACAAAGTTGGCAACAACAAATACCTAGCCCTAACCTACCTTAACCAATTTGAATTGTGGTATTAATAAAAGATTAAAATAAAAATTCTAGATATTTATCATTTTTCGTATTTTAAATTAAAAACAAAACACATTAAACATTCAAATATTTGTTTCAAGATCCCACACAGTGCTTTTGTTATGTAAATACACAATTTATTCATCAATTAAATTAAAAAAATTACTGCATTGTGGTCAAGTTCAAGATTAAACCATTTATCATTAATTGACAAACGTAAACAGTCAATATGTAATAAAAATGCAATTTTTCTGATAAAAATTATTCACAATATTAATTATTCAATATAAATAGGTGGTGCTTTTCCACCGTAAACACTAATAATAGCTCCTTTTAAAAGTATGATGAATAATATTTATGACAAGGCAAATTTGATATCATGTACGTTTGTTTACTGTACTTGATAATCATTTTTTTGTTGGGATTAACTAAGTAGTTGGATAGGGTCAGGGTTTTTTTTATCAATATTTGCGACGTTGCCATTAACAAATTCTATAAACCTGATGAAATATCAGCCTGTCCGCTTTTGTAGATATACTTAAATAAATGCTCTGATGAACTATTCAAATTTTAATATTTTAAATTAAATTTTTCTATGTAACATTTTTTTCTGTGATTAATAATTTTAGTTAGATACCTATTTATCTATACATGTTTCTTCTATATATACCTACTAGAAATTATTAAATATGGAGACATGTTTTATTATGTTTGTGTACACAAAATACCTAGACATCGTAAGGATTTGGTATTAAAATGTCTCAAACCAAAAGGCAATATTGAAATTGTAAAAATACCATTTGACCTGTTGTTAAAAATGTAATGCTTAAAAAACACTCTTGGAATTCGTTTTTCATCATTAACGACGCGAGTTACCATACAATTCGGATATGTTTTTCAGAGTATTGAGGTATACCAGCAAAATTTCAGGGCTCTACGATAACTTTGAATTTTTCCGAATTTCTTGACTTATGACTGCGTGTCTTTAATCGCGTCTCAGTCAAGCAGTAGTCGCATTAAAACACACCCTTTCAGGATCATGAACTAGACTAATTTCTGATTGATTTTCAGGAAGCATTTCTTTCTAGTCGGTTTTCAAGGGAAATTATAAGTATAAAAAAATAAGGGTAATGTAGTGTAACCAACTGAAATAAAGAGAGACAACTTAACTAATATCTCTCTCTCTCTTTTATAAAAGTATGATAAATAAAGTGGCGGCGTGATCGACTATGAAGTGACTAGGACACCACGAGTGACAGACTGAAAGATTCGTTATCTATTGGCTACTTACGTGTTATTGAGGGAGTGGTAAAGGTTAAAAGAAAATATCTATTAATTTATATCTAATCCTTATTGAAAATATTATAGATTTCAGAATCAGAAAGTAAAAATTTATAAGTATATAAAATATATTTATAAAGATTAAATTTAGGTCTGGTTCGGTGCAATAAAAAGAATAATTAATTTATCAAATGAGGGGAAAGAACCAGCAAGAAAACCCCAAAGTTATAATAAATACAATAAAACCAATCAAACGTCAATTTGGATATAAATGACAAATTTAGTATATATACAAAAAAACACATTTAATTACTTGATGATTTAGTTAAACACAGAAAAATATATGAAATAATATTCAATTTGAGTTAAACACAGGAAAATATATGAAATAATATTTAAATTTAGTTAAACACAGGAAAATATATGAAATAATATTCAATACATTATATAAAAAAAACAATATCTAATACTGCAAGGCAAAAATAAAATAAATATTTTAAGAACAATAACTCATCAGATAACAAACATTGAGCATTACTAGGTTCAAACGTACTCGATGCAAAACTGAAGAAGGGGTAATAAGGACAAGGTAATGGGGAAGCTATACAGCTTTACTACCCACCTATGAGTTACCGAGACACCTATCCCGATGTTGTCCCAGCCACGGGCGAAAATGTTAGTATCAATCAACAAGGCATTTTATACTTTTAATTCAGATCTGCCAATCCTGTGAATATCTGATGTTAGAAAAACACATAATTTACTAATATAATATTACTTTTCCCTTGCCGAACTTTAAAAATGACTAAAAAAATAATCTCAAGGTCAAATAAAAATTATAGCAAATTTTCCTTGGTATAACTACAAAATATCGATAAACTTCAAAATATTTAAATTAAAATATTAAAAGGATGCTATTTTTCACTGAGTTGTATAGTAAAATAATTCAATCCCTCTCCACGTTCAATCCCCGACATTCAATAACTTCCCCGTTCCTATGACGATGACTCTTTGCTTCTGTTCCAGCGCATGCACGACTTTGGTTCCTGGAATTTACCGCGGTCAAAAGCGATAGAATGGGTGGACGCTTTATATTGCCATTCAACGGAGACGGAATTAAATACGATCCCTTTGAGTAATTTTGATGAAATTTACAAACATCAACCAATTGTGAGCGCTCGCTACTTAGTTGTAAAACTATCGACTCAAGCCAAAAACTGTCAATTATATTTATTCAGGTATAATACGGTTATTGAAAAAAATCACGTTTACGTTCGCGTAATGAAAGCAGTGTAAAACTAGAATCAAGATTGTTAGCGTTAATAAGAATTCAACTTAAATATAATGCGTTACGCCGCTGCGTTAACAGAAAAAAGCAAGTCCAAGAGGTTATATGCTTTATAAGTTAGAGGCATATTAATATCCACCGAACCCGAATGGAATAAAGCGGTTCAGATAAAAGATGGTAATATTCAGCACGATCCAAAAGCAATAAAAATTATTCTGAAAACTTTTGTACAAAGAAAGGCATTTTTTATTGTAATGTTTGAGTCAAAAAATTAGAAGACTGGCGCCGCTGCCGACGCCAACGGTAGAGGGACACTTAAATTTTGATCGGGAGATCGTAAGCAAGTAGGCATTTGGACCCGTTAACAAGGCATTCTGTATTTTGATTCTGAATTGATTAGATTTGTAACATTGTTTAATTTAGTTTTTCGAGATATTTAATAAAATATAAAACCATATTAAAAGGTGTTTTGTGAAGTGTCTATACCTACTATTATAGTATACATTATTTTGAAGTTAATTCTTTTAAGTTCTAACAGATAAATAAATTTTGGTTGTAAATGGGTCGTATCGAATTCCTGTCGATAGCTTATTTATAGATTAAATCATGATGACATTTTGGCTTAAAAAATAGAACAAATTAAACGTACTTTTTGGTTTAAAGATATTCGTCACTTCAAAAAAAAAAAAACATAAGTTACAGCGTGTATAATTTGTCTCTGTAAATTTTGACATCAAATTCTGAAAGAAATTATACCTTTTCCACTATGCATGTTGATCATGTAAGACCGATAATTTGTTTTGTCGATATCAAGAAATACGTATTTGTTGGTTTTAGTCAACGGATTTACAAAATACCAAGACGTTTTACAATTTTTAGAGGATTTTGTTTTTATTTGGCAGTCCTTCACAATATATCCCCTGTAGTAGTGCATCTCACTTGTTAAAGAGATGGCACTAAGTTTGCAGCGTTTAATGCGACTGGCCGCTCAACTAACTAGACACGGCGGTAAGTTTAAATATAATTTTAAGGCAAAATTTAAATTTCCCGCCAAAATCGTAATTTCCAGCAGCGGAATGGCGGGAATTTTTAAATATATTCATTCGGCAATAATAATTGAGAACTATTAAATGTTCCATTAAACGAGCTGTAAATCCACGAGATATTTTTATTTTGATAGCTAAAAATAATATGAATTATCTTATTGTTAGCTATTACAATAAGAGCAGCGTTTGGATTAACAACACATTTAAAAGAACATGTATTATACTTTTCAATTTTACCTGAATCACTTATTTGTTACCTATAGAAAAAAATTGGCTCTGGTAAAAAAATATTGTATAAAATATTTTATTTTAAAAATTATAAAACTTATTTAATTTATTTTAAAGTCGAGGATAACTCTATCCATATCCATTTTACTGAAAAAAAAAAAAGAAACCATATTAAATGAAATCATTTAGTTGATAGGAGATGTTTGTGATAATACAGTGTCGGCTATCGAATTTTTTACAATACGTTTTGCTAATGTCAAAGTGGAAACTACAGAGTTAGCGTTAGTGAGATAAGGAATGAAATAAATAATATTAGAGGGTATTAACTGAAAAATATGAAAAATTATTACAAACTTACATTAAAAGAAGGCAAAACTGAAACATAAAATTGTTATTCTTGAATTTTAAAAGAGTTTCCCTCTGGAACAGTATTATCTAGGGCGGGGATGACAGCCATAGGAATCCGTTCTTGAATCCTCTTTAACTGATTTTGTTGTACGTTTTGCTTTCCATATTAAATAAGTAAGCACTTATTACAAAAACACATATTACAATAAATATCGCTGAAACAAAATTAATATTAATAAACGGTATAAATTTCGTAGAAGAAAAGAATACTACCACTTCACGCTTGTCAAAAACATCGTCGTCAACCAGGACAATTTTCTAGATCGGGCCCCATGACAAATAAAAAATATTCTCTCCTCCTACTTAAATTTCTGTACAACAAAAAAAACACTTTTCCTCCCATACGTTAATTGAATTTTCTAAAAAAAAGGTCTTCAAGGAAAAACTTTTCCTTCCCTACTTGAATTAAAAAAAAAGGTAACCAAAAACTTCCCCCTCTTGTCTTATGCCGAACTTCTGAAAGAAAACAAAAAACCTTGCCGCGATTGCCGGCCCCCCCCTAATACCATTGCCGGGCCCTCATTTGAGTCCGGGCCCAGGGAATTAGTCCCGGCTACCCCCCCTCTAGTCGGCCCTGCTAGCTCCATGTGTCTCTGCGCCTGGCCGCAGCGTAACTCAAAGCCATTTCTTGACTCCCAGTGACATTAATACAGGGGATATATTGTGTAGTCTTTCTCGGATCATCTCTAACAGAGGTAGTTGGTTTACATCTAACCAAATAACATAATTTTGTAAGAAAAATAATACTAAACATATTTTAAATGCAGTAGCTACCCGTTGAGCAAATGGCCAATGCAAAAGGGTTAATTGTACTGTTCTTTAATCTTTGCGCTGCTTATGTGACTACCTCACTCAGGTATCTTCATAATTTATTAATTTCATATTATTAAAGAAAAGTTGGATTCTTATTGAATTCAAATCCCTACTTTTACTAAAAATATTTTAGATAATTAAATTCTATTTAAGATGCTTAATAAATAAAAGTAATATTTCTGTTCACGGGGTCTCTAATATTACAGAAAAGATAAAAAGTTATCCTATGAGAATTCGATTCAGAAACCTCCATAAACATATTTCTTTTCACGAAGTAATCATTAAAGCAGTTAACGCGCTTATCTTTATAGTTTCTAATATTAAGACCGATTATCTACAAGATTTCGATACAAAATTCCGAGAATTTATCAAGACTCAGAATAAATCTACCACCCCTTTTTATCCATCCAAATTTATTCCCACCGGAGCTAAGACAAACTGACTCCAGATTAATTCATTTATTATTTTATATTCAAGCATTCATTTCTATTATTTTCTATCCAGTTATATTTCAAGTTCAGTAGTCAGTACTTTCTAAATCGACGCTCTTCCTAAACTAACGCTCTTTCTAAACCGACGTCTATCTTACAATACATCCTATCCCCAGAACGCTGTCAACGTCTCGACGCCCTATTGCCCCACCTTTTTTACATCCCGAACGCTGTCACGTCCATCACCATTACATTATTCCATACTTTATATTCAACCCGTCGCTCAACCTCCCCGATGCCCTACTTCCCTACCTTTCTATCCATCGTCGCGCAGCATTACCTAGGTATTTCCTACCATATATCTGTCCCGATGCACTACTGAAATAAATACCTTTCTCTCTGCCACGACTCAAGGTGTACTTTTAATAGTGAGTCAAAAAGGCTTATGTAACTTTCTTTGAGATACCACCGGGGTTTCTTTTGAACGAGGGCCTGACATTTGCTTCCAAATATTATCCATGTAACCGAATAAGCCACATGGCCTTCGGGTATTCATGTCGAAAGACAGTTAGGTTAGACATCTGGTTTTCGATGGGTGAATTTAAGTCATTTCAATAGAAATTAAAAAAATAAATATTTTAGAAATATACACGGTTATATTATCTTAGATAAACTATATAAACCGAGATAATAAAATTTATGAGTAAGGTAATCAACTGGTGAATTGACACTATCTAATGAACAGTGCATCTATACTAAGCCACCTATTCTACTAGGTTTGAAACATAAAGTATATGTGAAAATCAACCAACTAGCGAATTGACGCTGTTCGTTTCCTCCGTTAGTCATCACCTCTATGCTCGGCGAAATAAATACTAATGCATGGTAAGCATGTTAGCAACAGCGTCCCGAATACTGTTCAAACGTACTTGAAACTTATTTCTCTGATGATGACGACTATAAGGTAAATAATTTTTGTGTAATGATCGTGTTAGTGGTGTGAATGTTACATTTTGAGTGTGTTGCCTGGGCCCATTTGATGCTTTCTGGCAATTATCACACTCAAATTAATAAAAGTACAGAGAATTATGTTTGGGCAATGTTATTGCTGTCTGAGATATTCTAAATGTTTATTATGTTTGGGCAATTTTATTGCTTTCTGACATATTTTTTGAGTTTAATATGTTTGGACAATGTTATTACTTTCTGACATATTTGTGTTTATTATGTTTGGGCAATGCTTTCTAAAATATTATTTGTGTTTATTATGTTTAGGCAATGTTATTTATTTCTGAAATATTTGTATTTATTATGTTTGGGCAATGTTATTGCTTTCTAACACATTATTTGTGATTATTATGTTTGGGCAATCTTATTGTTTTCTCGCATATTATTTGTATTCATTATGTTTGGGCAATGTTATTGCTTTCTGTTATATTTGTTTTTATTATGTTTAGGCAATGTTATTGCTTTCTGACATATTATTTTTGTTTATTATATTTGGGCAATGTTACTGCTTTCTCACATAATCTTTGTGTTTAATATGTTTGGGCAATGTTATTGTTTTCTGGCATATTATTTGTGTTTATTGTGTTCGGGCAATATTATTGCTTTGTGTCATATTTGTGTTTTTTATATTTGGGCAATGTTACTGCTTTCTGACATATTCTTTGTGTTTATTATGTTTGGGCAATGTAGTTGCTTTCTGACATATTCTTTATGTTTGTAATGTTTGAGCAATATTATTGCTTGCTGACATATTATTTTGTGTTAATACTGATGTTGATATCGTTATTTATTTTCCTTAGAACTTCAAGCAGCCAGATACGATTTCTGTAACTTCCCAGGGTAGTCAGGACAAAGACAAGCTGACTGGACCGAGAGCGTCCCAGAGTCAGACTGGCCATGTTAGCGTTGATAAGAATTCAACTTAAATATACTGCGTTAGTCCGCTGCGTTAACAGAAACAAGCAAGTCCAAGGGGTTATATGCTACACAAACGTTAGAGGCATATTAATCATGAGTATTCTACAGTACAGACGGTTTTTGTTAAAAATGTTTGAAATTGGGTTTTATTTTCCTATCTGTATACAGACAAGGAAAGTATAGGAATCATGATTTTTTTCGACCTTGAGTTTTTGACGGTTTTTTACGTTTTGGGGTGCCCTGAATCCGTTTTGACTATTTTCGCGGGTGGGCGAACGCGCGCGCGCGCGTGTGTGTATGTATTCTCGATGACTCATTAACGGATAAAAAGAAAAACACCAAATTTTAAACTTAAGCTTTATTCCGGTCTCCAGTGAACTGATTAGATTTTGGGCAGAGTCGGAACATCTAGGGGGGTTCTTTATCGGTGGTCATTTTTACAATAAAAGTCACTTACAATATTATTATCCATAATTTTTGTTCTATACAAAATTTTCCTAAAATGATCCGTAATCGAGAAATTTGACAAAATGTAAAAAATTAATTTTTGATAAAAATTGTTCAAATAAAAATTGTTTGTAATATAATTCTCTATAGTTTTTATTTTATACATAATTTCTCTAAAATGGACGGTATTCTAAATATTTGAGAAAATGTAAATTACGAATTTTGAAGAAAACTCAAAAATGGATAAGGGAAAAAACATTAAATTTTAAACTTAAGTTTTATTTCGGCCTGAGGTGAAATGATATATATATATATATATATATATATATATATATATATATATATATATATATATATATATATATTGTACAATGTCGGAACATCTGGAGGGTACTTTATAGAACGTCTTTTTTATATTCTATGGAATATATCTGTTATTTATGTTTGGAGAAGAAAATTGTTCAAATAAAAGTTACTTCTAATATTATCATCTATAATTTTTGCCTTATGCCAAATTTTCCTGAAATTGGCCGTATTCGATAAATTTGACAAAATGTGCAAAATTCTGATTTTTAGAAAAATTGTTAAACTAAAAGTTGTTTGCGATATCGATCTCTATAATTTTTGTTTTCAACATGATTTTTCTAAAATGGACCGTAATGGAAAAATTGGAGGAAAAATGACAAATTAAAATTTTTAGGTATTTTCGTTTTTAATGAATAATATATAATAATGAAAAAGTATATATTTAGTTTATCTCCTAAACATTTATAGAGGTGCTTGGCTTTCTATATTATATTTCACAGTTTAACAGACCCCCTTAACCCCCATTTTCGATCAGATTTTTTTCAGATTTAATATTCATTCCCTTATAGAGCTTGATTTTTACTAAACAATTCATGTTGATTTCTATTTTTAAATATTTCAACCCCCTTGCCCTTATTTTATTTTTTTTTTTAATAATTTCAATTTGTTTCCAAGTTAGGATTTGTTCAATTTTTCCACCCCCCCCCCCCTATATGCACCCATTTTTATTCAGATTTTCAGAATCAATAGACTTTATTCCCTTATAGAACTTGATTTTTACTAAAAAATTCAAATTAACATTGCTTGCAATTTTTGATTTATTATTTTTTTTTATTTTATTTTACCTTAAACCCCCATTTTAAATCAAATTTTCTTCGAAATCAAAGAGCTTGTCTTCTTATAGGGCTTGATTTTTTGCTAAACATTTCAAGTTGGTATCTTCTGTCGTTTTTGAGTTATGACTTTTTTTATATTAAAAAAAAGTCCTATTTTAACCCCCCTTAACCCCCCAATTTATTAAGTTTTTTGAATCAATAAATTTTAAATTCTTATAGTGCTTGATTTTCACTAAAATTTCAACCACTCGTACCCCCATTTTTAATTAGTTTTTTCCAAAATCATTAGGCTTTGGCCCTTTATAAAGCTTGATTTTACGGACAAAAAACGTGACATCGAACGGACGGAACTGAATGCATAATAATACTCTTCACAGACTACTGTGTGAAGAGTATAACAAGGGAGCCTAGCCTTCAACAACATGACATATCTTCCTTTAGGACGCTCTGAAGAGTAAACTATAAATACTAGACTAGTACTCTTAAGAGTTTTTTTTGTCATAAATATTCTCTAAATGAAGACATGATAAGAATTTTTCATTTAAGATTAGCCGTTTGGTCAATGTTCTCAAAAAAAACGTTTAAAAAAAAAAACTAAAAAAATGCAAGACAGATAGCCCGGGAGCAAATGAATGTCCGAATCGAGTGTAACCTATTCTATTTAAAAGAACATTGCACGTCTTGTTTTAAAAAAACTTTTATCTGTGGACATAAAGTCAATGACGAAGCCATTACGGAGGGTAAGAACATATGCGCGAATGTAAGAAGTTTTTATCGGAGAAAGTTATTTTCAAGTTTAATTGCAAGTAATAACTTTTCGTTTCAAAGACCTCTAAATAAAAACCAGACATATTTATTGAAGTAATTTTTTTATTATTCGTTTTATTTATGGTTCAAAATAACAAATGATTTTAAAGCATGGGTGGATCTACCCAAGGATTATACACTATTAGACAGCTTATATCTAAATGTCAGAAAGGGAACAACGTTTTAAACTAAAGTGGGTTTTTTTGACTGTCAACATTTTAATATTATATCTAGACAATTTATGGCTGAAAAAGTATTATTAAAGTAATAGTTCAGCGGCATCAAACTTCATTTTTCAGCCAGTTCATATTAGAAAAACACCGGCTGAAAAGTGGTATAGCATAGTTATAAAAAAGCCGGATTATCCTTTTTTCAGCTTGTTTTCTATTTCTGAAGAAGCAATATAAATATAAGCGAACTGTGTCAACACTTTATCTGATCAATGGATAGCTAATTTTAAACTACTGAACAATAGTAACAAACTGAGCTATAACAGAACTTATTCAACCTAATATTAAGCTTATATCTAATTGCTGATTTGTGGTGTATTTTAGAACTAAATATATTCGGTTTGACTTAAGGATGCCACAGCATTTCCGGTTTTTGGTAACATGATTTTAATTTGAATTTTAGTTAATCCTTTCCTACGTATATGTATACTCTTTAACCTCCATATTTTGTCCATTATATCGCAAAAATCATTCAGCAAAATAATATACGCAACCATACTTATTTTATGTTCTCAATTAAGTTGGTCTGGTGGAAAATATTTGTCAACACCGCGTATTTGTAGATATATATCGTTAGGCAATCTACCTGTTCTATAACAAAGTTTTTCACGTTTATAGGGAATTAAATATTTGCTGTCTAATTAGGATCACAGCTTAGATTAAAGAGACCGGAGATGTAACATTGCACATCGCGCACGTTGTCTATTCCAACCCTAAGTAACCCACCAATTAAAAATCTTTGTGTCCACGACGCCACCCGAATTGCTCCGAAATTTCTATTCTACGCTTGTCTCCGCGTGAGTGAATCATTATGGACCGCCGTTTTTTGAATTATTTGTTGGTGTTATTAGCAATTTAAGTGTGTTATAGTTATTCAATTTCAAATTGAAAATGCAACGGTGTATCGTGAAAAATTGTATATACAAATAATATAAGTGTCAATGTTATGAAAAATAAGAAATATATTCGTTTTCAGCGGAAAATATTTATTAATTTTTTGACATAAAGTCGCCATGATCCTTTGAGCTGAATCCTTCCGATCCGCATTAAGGGGTTTCAATAAATATTAAGCATCAAATACATATGTAATATTTCAGAAAATAGATTTGATAATGCATAAATTTACAAAAGAGCAAAATTTTAAACATTTAATCTAAATAAGAAGTAAATAGGCAATGTTACTAACAAAATTTTGTTATTAAAAAGTAGTTTTATAAGAACATTTACTAAAGGTGGTTTTTAGCCATTTTTGGTAAGTAAATAAGAACCAAAGAAGCATAGTTACTAGCGAAATTTTATTTTTATAAGGCATTTTACAAAAATATTAGATGAAATTTATTTATTTATTTATTTATTTTAGTAAGGCACACAAGACGGGACGACCCAAAGAACAATATTCACTATTAGTAACACGTTATTATACAATTTAGTGATTATCTTAACAAAGAAATTTAAATAAAAAAAATACAATTTTGTGAGAAAAAATATTAATGGTAATGACTAATTACAAATTTTGATAATAATTACTTAAATATGATTTATACAGGGTGTAACTAAATAAGTATAAAACATTTAAGGGGGTGATTCCTCATCGAAAAAAAGATAGGATCGTTCATATAAAGAAACTCCATTGGAGCATCCCCTGTTAAGATACAGCCCCTTAAAGGGGGTACATAAAATTTGTTTAACAATTTTTTTTACAAGCACTAAACAAGTTACAATATTGAAATTAACCTGACATTTTCTACTACCAAAAAGACACTTAGCCAGTAATTTATTTGGTTTACCCCATGGTTGTAAGAGGTGGAAAACGCAACCCCTAAAATTTCGTTCCAACGTAACTTTTTGTCTTATTATTTGTTTACCATTTAAAAATTTATTTCCGATAGCCTGTTTCATTCTTAACCGAAAATGTCTCTTGAATTTTTTGTCCAAAGTAAACCAGTTCGCAGCAAAAAATTATTTTACGAACAAGATAGATATCGCCATAAAATGAAAATACGAAACTAATTTATCTAGTAGGCCGCTATTAGCGATACTGACAATTACATTGAAATCAAGCTGTCAGTTTGTAAATTTTTGAAATTGAAGTAATACTAATTGTGTATTGTTGTTCTGTTCGTAATTTGTTACTTTAATAATTCACTTGTTATTAAAATGGCATACACAAATGAGGAAATGGCTGATATGCATAACGTTTACGGTCTGTCGCAGGGGAATGGGTAAGAAGCTTCTAGAAGATATGCTGAAATGTATCCTCAACGGCATCATCCTTCACATAGATTATTTGCTTGACTTCATCAACGATTACGAGAATATGGTTCATTCAACAAAAGAACGCACGATTGTGGTCGCCATCGAGAAGTAAGAACATCACAGCTTGAGGAAGCACTACTTAATTTTATTGAAGAACAACCTACTACCAGTACTAGAAAGATTGCTTTCCAGCTAAATGTTAGTCATATGACGGTATTTCGAATTTTAAAGGAACATCTCTTATACCCTTACCATCTGCAACGAGTACAGGCACTGTTACCGCGAGACTTTCCGAACCGTCTTGAATTTTTCTATTGGATGCTGGAAATGATTAGAAGAAATCGTGACTTTCTGAAGACGATCGAATTCACAGACGAATGTAGTTTTTCTCGGGACAAGATTATTAATTTTCATAATTACCACATATGGGCTGATGAAAACCCTCACGCTATTGTCGAAACTCACTATCAAGAACACTTTTCTCTTTGATTTGATTAAATGGTGAGGCATACGTTCAATTTTTAAGATAAGTGCATCCCGTATTGCTGGAAAAAGTTCCTTTGGGCGTCAGAAGGGATATGTTTTTTATGCATGATGGGGCTCCCGCCCATTTTAGTCAAGTAGCACGTCAGAATTTAACTGAAACATGTGCAAATCAGTGGATAAGTCGATGAGGACCACATAATTGGCCCGCTCGATCCCCGGATCTCAATCCTCTCGATTTCTCTACTTGGGGCCATTTGCAGCATTTGGTTTATCGTTCTCCTGTTCGCGATGTAGAGGACTTAAGAAACCGCATCATTGATGCGTGCAGGGTAATTAGAGAGACTCCAGGATTATTTGAGCGAATACGTGGCTCAATGCGCCGACGTCTAGACGCATGCGTAATGTCTGAAGGTAGACATATTGAACATTTACTATGATTTCTACATGTTGTATGTTTTGTTATTAATAAATTAGTTTTGATTATTCCCCTTTTTAATCATTTAATGCAGGTAGTAACTACAAAATAACAATAAATCCAGTTCGCATTTATGACGATGTATCTCTGTAGTTGTTCGTAAAATAATTTTTTGCTGCAAACTGGTTTATTTTGGGCAAAAAATTTAAGAAACATTTTTTGTTAAGAATTAAACAGGCTATCGGAAATAAAACTTTAAATAATAAACAAATAATAAGACAAAAAGTTACGTTGGAACGAAATTTTAGGAGTTGCGTTTTCCACCCCTTACAACCATGAGGTAAACCAAATAAATTACTGGCTAAGTGTCTTTTTGGTAGTAAAAAATGACAGGTTAATTTCAATATTGTAACTTGCTTAGTGCCTGTGAAAAAAATTGTTAAACAAATTTTATGTACCCCCTTTAAGGGGCTGTATCTTAACAAGGGATGCTCCAATGAAGTTTCTTTATATGGAAGATCCTATCTTTTTTTCGATGAGGAATCACCCCCTTAAATGTTTTACACTTATTTAGTTACACCCTGTATAGAAGTAATTAATTGTTGTAAATAAAGTCACTAAGGAAAACAACAAATTAAGATTGATTAAATTATAAGATTTACAACATCGATGAAGGGGTGAATTTAAGTGGTAATTGGTAGAACTATGATTCACGTAGAATATGTTTTGATTTCTAGTATTGTATAATGGAATATTGATATTTATTTAACTTACTTAATGTGAAGAATCAATCAAATTAGTAACAATTTTGTGAACAAATCGTATATTTGTCTTCTATCTTCGAGTGAGATTAAGCCCAAATTTTGCTTGATTAAGGCAAAGTTGTTACGGTGTGGATAACATTTATAATTCAAATAAGTTATAAATTTATATAGATAGTGTATTATGGATTCCAAATGATCGATCCAAATGATAAAATACTATTAACGTAGAACATGTAAAGCATACGAACCGACTGAATTTGTTTGAAGCCTTTACTTGTCTTGAAAATAAAGCATAGAGATCTTTGGGCTTTATAGTCCGTCAGATAGTGACAGGTTTAGGTGCCCCATTTTCGCATACAAGCCTCGAAGAGGGTTGAAAAGTACTTCGATTTTAAGTAGAATAAAAGGAAATTAACGAGTGGCTGCTGGGGATAACACATGGAAAATTCGATTTTCCTTAACAAAAATGAAAGGTTATTTGTTGCCCATTTTTCCACTAAAGCCGTTTTCACTACATGATTAATTAATAGAACTAGGCTTTAGAAAACCAAAGGCTTTAATGTTGCAAGTGGCTAAAGGGTTGAAATAAGGGCGCAATCTTCTAAGGAAAAATCGAGATTTTGCCCGATTTTTCCACACAAGCCCATAGAATGTATGAAAACGAACGTCGTCACTTGTCCGAAAAACATATTTTCTTGAATGACCCGAATGTATAAGTACATTTTGAGGTCGGAAAATTTTTTCTGATAAGGAAAATAGAATTTTTCATGTGTTATCTCCAAGAGCCACTCATAAATTTTCTTTTATTCTACTCAACATCGATGTACTTTTCAACCCTCTTCGAGACTTGTATGCGAAAATGGAGCACCAAAATCGGTCACTATCTGACGGTCTATTATTAACCATGTACTATATGTGATGGTCGAATAATAATTTACAATCAAAGAATATACCGATATCTTTTACAATAGAGTCTTGTTAAAGGTGCGTGGCTAAAAGTATAGTTTGATGGTATTCGGTTTTTGTTCCCAGAAAATGTAATGGTATGACATTTATTTAGATTGAAAAAAGCTATCAAGATCATGTTGAATAAGTAGTATATCGGTATGGCTCGTAACTCTGTGAAATTTTTTTAAATAAAGAGAGGACCTAAATGGGACCCTTGAGGTACTCCGGAGGTAATGTCTGTGAATAAGGAGGTGTACAAGCCTATCTTTACCGCTTGAGTCCCATTACTGATATAAGAGGATATCCATTTAAGCAGACAGGATCACCTACTAAAAATTTCAAGGTACATCTTATTTGCGGTTAAATCGGAAGTGACATTTAAATCTTAAATCTTAAAACAAAGTAAAACGCGCAATATGATCTAGTATAAGCAAAAAAATACTAGTTTCTAAAGTTAGTCATATTGTTAATAAAATGTTACATTATAAACCCTTAAACAACTCGAAAAAAAATTTTGTTTACTAAAAAAATCTAAATTCTAGCAATATTTATTATACAATCGAATGCGGTTTCAAAAACAACAGGATTAAAAAATCCGAATATCTAAATTTTGGAGCTAAATGTTTGGATAAAAGCAAACGACCGATAGGGATTATAAAAATAATCGATTTATTGTTTAATTTTTTTAATGAAAATCGATTTATCCGTTATAATTAATCGATTATTTTCGATTAATCGAACATTTTCAATAAATTATTTTCGTTTTTTAAGATAATATATATTATAATAATCGATTATAAAGGAATTACAAAAAAATTAGATTTATTCAAAATATTCGATTGATTGAAAATAATTTATTGTTTAACCGGATTTGTTTTAAAAGAAATACGAAAAAATAAATTATATGAAAATAATCGATTTATCGAATAAAATCGGTTATTTTATATAATGGATATTTCGGTTATTTTTTAGGTCAGTCAGCTTTTTATTAATCGATTATTTTGAATATATCGATTATTTTCGATTTTTCAAAAATAATCAAATAATCAATTTTAAAGGAAATTTTAAATAATGATTATTTAAAAATAATCGATAATTCAGTTATTTATTTGGAAAATCGATTTATCGTAGAATCCGCTTCTTAATTAATTGGTTATTTTTGCTTAATCGATTATTTTCGATTAACCGAATATTTTCAATTAATCGATTATTTTCGATTTTTCAAAGGTATTCGAATAATTTGTATTACAAGAAATACGAAAAAATAGATTATATGAAAATAATCGATTGATCGAATATAATCGGATATTTCATATAATCGATATTTCGGTTATTTTTTAGAATTATCGATTTATCGGTCAATCAGTTTTTTATTAATCGATTATTTTCAATTTATCGATTATTTTCGATTTTTAAAAGATAATCAGAAAATCAGTTTTATAGGAAATATGAAGACAAAAGGATTATTTGAAAATAATAATAAATATATAGCCGAAAATTTTATTATACTAATTGTTTATATCTGCTTTTGCCTCAAAACGAAAAATGGTATATATTTAAGTATTCTATCCAGATTGGAAAAAGCAGTTAGCCTGGACCTGGTACGGCAGCCATATTGATGCTAAACTTACGTCAACGTAACCCTGCCCAGTGATGTCAAGTTTAGAAAACATATTTAAAGGAACGTAGCATTTACTTCACTATCCTACCTCTTATGGATTTCCCTAAACACTATTCTTCAAATTACTTCTGTAAATTTTCAGCTAGCTATGTCATTAAAAAAAAAAAAAAAGGAAAATCAGGAGAAAATATTCACGTTATTAAATACTGGTGTGTTTATTTGCCATTTTGAATTTCAGATTCGTATTTGGGTTCCGAATTTGAAAAAAAAAAATCCGTGAATAGATATGTCGCACACATTCGATTTTTTGACCAAACTAAATTCCGAACCCAAAAGGTTACCAAGAACATTACGAAGATATTCTGTTCGGAACCAATCGATTTGTGCGGCAAATAAACTAGTTCAGTGCTTTCTGTGCGTTGTGTTTGTCCGATTTGGAAATCAAATTAATAGAATACGGAAAACGAAAGTTTGCGACCAGCCTTAAAATATCAACTTGCTTAATACCTATTAAATAGGTATGTTTTTGTCTCTACAATTATAATACTTTTACCTATACGACTTATATTATGTATATTATTACATCACCATTTTGGTCAGCATAATTATTTCATTGTAATCATTGATCAGATTCGTATTATAGCACTCGATATCATGTAAAAGTGTTGTAAATGAACAATTAACAAACAAGTATATCTATATTTGGATTGCAAACAATTGTATGACATATAAAAAAACAAGATACTGTGATAAACTAAGGTACCAGAACAAAATAAAAAAATCACGGAATTTATGTTTTTAGCTTTTAAACTTAAGGAGCACTAGTGAGAAATTTTAATAAATCGTTAATCATTTTGTGACAGTCACTAAATTTTTCTATATTCTAATAATAAAAATGTAATTTGCGCCTGTTAGCGTTCTCAAGAACTCCCGTTTTTGAACATTTGCGAGAAACCCCGTAGAATCAACCTTTGAATGCTCAAATTCAGGTATATTTTCTGGTAATTTTCGCAACTGTCAAAAGGAAATTTTCCAGGTCTCCGATTTGTAAACATTGGCTACTCCCACTCCTAACCACCCGCAAACTGAACTAGTCCAAGCGTTAAGTATAAAACCAGGCTTCCCGAGAATTCTTTCTCTTTGTCCGCTGCTCCTTTTCCAGTGGTGAAGTATTACCCTCGTTTTTTGTTAACCGGTGGAGGACTAAGGTCTTCCAGAATCACCTTTAGGTTAGAAGATACGAGTTGATTACACCGTTTAGGCTGAGTAAAGAAGATATTACCGGTGTTCATGTTTTTTTTTAGGTACTACCCCATTTGTAAGTGGCCGCCTGGAATTTACTTACTCCACTGGAGCTACTTTGAATGCACTCTAGGTGTACTGGAGGGTTGCAGAGTAAACTGCGATATCAAAACTGGCGTCCGGGCAGCATATTTGGAAACCGCCGACATGTTAGATACTCGGAAGAGTTCGATGGCGCGAATGACAAACTCGTAAAATCCCGACGTATTAGAACTAATACGTCGGCGATTACTCATCACGAGACAATTTTAGTATTAGTTTCCTTTTTCTATTGCCTAGGTATATGCAAGTCTTTAATCAGATTATTTTTTAATTTACTGTTCGTGCCATAATAGGTGATTTTAAATTAATAAAATTGGTAATAAATTTAAAATGAATTTAAGGACATTACCTAATAATACCCCATAATATAAAGGATTATTGTTTAAAAGGAAAAGCACTTTAGGTACACGAAAAAGAGGAAAGTATATATCAGTACAACCTAGGTACGTTCATTGGTGACAGAAAGACAACACTGGGAGAAAAAAAAGACAATTTGCAGTGGAAGAACACTAATTAAAATAGAGTTACGAAAGCACTTCATTCGTTAGTGACTAGTGTTAAAAATAATGTGGGATTAGGAGGTAATAAGTAAAAAAAAAAAATAAACTTAATCAAAGAAGTAGTTTAAATCATTATTTAGACAGAGAAAGTTAGCCAAATATGGAATACCGTTTTGTTTTTGTACATATTAAATTCAGAATATCTTCTTAACGTCCCCTTATTTTGTTGTATAGATTCTTTACATCTTTGAACACCATAATTTATTATTCATAATATTACATTAATTATACAGAAGTCACAGAAAAATATTCTATAGAAAATTGTCTTTTCGTTCCTAATACGAAATATATTCCTCATATGTTTCAAGAAAAAATAAAACAGGATTAGGAGAATATATTTTAACACTTTTACAAAAAAAATACAAAAATATATTGTTTTGCCCCTAAACAGTCGACATGGCACCAACCTAAACATTTATTGTAGTGTATTAAATACCCGTGACATATTTCCATTGCAATAGAAAAAGGTGTCAATCATTTACTTGGCAATTTCAAATTGCGGACAACACACTATTCCATATTATGTACATAGTCATTTAAATTTTTGGTAACAGATTCAAACATCACTCCCAACCCTAGGTTAATTTTTTAAATAGAGATTATGTTATCCTCAAACACATGTTCTATATAAAAAGTTAGTAGTTTTTTTGTGCACTAATATTACTAATAATATGACAGGCTTCTGATTCACCTACAGTGAATCAGCGAGTCTGTGTGGCGCTATGATGGTGATTCCCGAATAGGGGTTGCTCAGGCGCCAGTTTTGGTATCGAAGTTTGCTCTGCGACCCTGTAGTACACAAGAGTGTACTCAAGGTAAACTCAGAGGAGGTAAAAATAATTCCAGGCGGTCACTGCTAGGTAACCGCTATACTAGAATAAATAAAAATAAAACACTTATCTCCTTTACACCTCGTACCCTACGGTACCCTGAAAGAAAACGGTTAAGAACCATCAATAAGAGAAACACAGAAATAGATAATAAAATATATTGCACTGTTATACAGTGTGATAAAACATATCTCGCATGGGTTCAAACAATTATAAAAAAAAAACAATTAGTTTACCTGTTTTTCCTTTCAAATAGCTAGTGCATCTGTACTTGCAAAAATTGAATAATAAAATATCTAGCATGAGATCTCTCTTTCTCAGGGCGTGAAGGTTTAAGTTCTCACAGATTCTTCAAAAGTCAATAAAGCACAAGAATGATTATCGAATGAAAATGTAATTATCATTAAAATAAAAGAACAAAGATCATTGGTTATAAAATAAATCAACCTACAACTATTCAGACCTAACACCTAAAACCTGACGGTAAATATCGATACGTCCCGGTATCACTGCAACCGGTGTTGCCTATTCAACACTTCCCAGTATCACCATCCAAAATTCAACATCTTGGAGTTGGTACTCTTTGCAAATTGTAAATGTCTAGGTTATAACATAAATAACAATGTCTGTGGCAGTTAAATTTACTTTCATGGATATAAACCACTTTGAAAAACTTTTATTTATCAAGCAGGTGAGTGATATATTGATAGCGCTTATAACTGACCTTATCCCAAGTAGAGTAGAATTGCAAACGGCAAATATTCTTGTTTTAGGTACAGATTAAATACCTAAATTATTCCTTTATGGGAGGTTTCTTGGCATCATCAATTGACTGTCGAGAGGAAACAAGACTTCCTTACCTATTCCATATGGGTAAGTAAACTGTAATTCATTTAATTTATTTGAATTAAGTAAAATCAAAATTTTTAGGTTCACTTCACAAATCTTTGACAAATGTCAACAAACAAAAAAAATCTCGTCAACTTTTCTCTGACTGGAAACAAAAGCCGATCAGAGCTCAAATCAGCGATACTCCTCTTAGCAGAGCCAAAATGATACTAAATTGACTTTTAATTGACATTCCAACCTCACTTTATTAGTCTAATTTGAATTCAATTCTATAAATTTGGATTAAAATCAGTTAAACATGCTTAAGAATAGAGAACAACCTATGCTATTTGCTTAAAATTACCCCTAATAGCGTTCCTTTGTGCTATTTTGCTCTAATCCATGATTTTATGTTTCGCTTATGTGTCCTAATTAATTTTCTCATAACTCCTTCAAAACACCTTCTGACAATGTCTTTCTATGAGTAAAATGCTCACCGAACCCACTTTATATTCTAACATTCGCTTATATGTTAAGAAAACATCTAACACTAATTTTATTAACATTTAGGTTCATACATATGGTCAATAAGAAATATTGGCAAATTAGCTGAAACTGACCTAATGTGTCTCATATTGATACAATATTTAAAATAACGTTAATATTTTCCATTTGCTACCAAAAATTAATTATATTTATTTCATTCGATAAATTTATTCACATATTGGTCAAATGTCATAGCATGGTAAAAACATCTTTTTCTAATTTACTTGTAAAAAGTATCCAACACTAGTATGAGTGTCCTTTATGTACTATGCCGGTAGAAATATGTTTAAACCAACATTTTATTATAGTTAAAACTCATTAATTACTTCTAGTGAGATAGTCTGTCATAATACTTTTGAATGGAGGTATTTTACGATTCCATTTTGTACCCAAATTTTAGTAAGTTCTTTAATCAAGCTTTAATTTAACTTTTCATATCTTAAATAAATTAGGAATGCACATAGTAATTTGTTAACAATATAATTTATTATCTGTGTAAGATTTAATCCCACATACAGGGTGTAGTCATAAAATAACAACATACTTGCATCATAAAACTTTCTGTTGCTTATTATTTTGAATTATTGTTCTATGTGAATACTCTAAAGCCTTGTGAAGTTTAGATCAATATAATATATTTATAAAAAAAATTCAACGGTGCCGGTGCACGGTTCTGGCACGGCGGTAAACAGAAAATTAAATAAAATGAATGATTACAATTCAATGAACTTAAAGAGAAATAATTAAAATTAAAGTATTACAATTGAAAAACTAGTCAAATATTTACCGCTCCCTGTATTAGGAAAATTTATTAAAAATAAATTATTACAATTGAAAACCAATTA
This sequence comes from Psylliodes chrysocephalus, assembly GCA_927349885.1. Taxonomy (NCBI): domain Eukaryota; kingdom Metazoa; phylum Arthropoda; class Insecta; order Coleoptera; family Chrysomelidae; genus Psylliodes; species Psylliodes chrysocephalus. Next base: position 18,752,840 of record OV651815.1, on the reverse strand, counting down.
AATATTTGGAAATAATTACGGTTCGTTAGCACAGAAGGCTAAGCGGTCCGGGAATTATGAAACTCCCTGTATACGGAAAATGTATTAAAAATAAATTACTACAATTGAAAACTAATTAAATCTTAATGGATCCCTGCATTCGGAAAATGTATTACAAATAAATTGTTGTAATCGAAAACTATTTAAATCGGAAATTATGTACACCCCGGTATACGGAAGGTATGTTTTTCCAAAATCACGAAATTAAATTAAATATTCTGGTCAAAAAAGTAAAAGAAAAAAAAACGGTAATTAATTAAAACGGAGTAATTAATTTTTTAACAAACGGTTGACCAACTGGGAAGTTCATAAAAAATAAAAGAAAACGGGTAATTACGGAAAATAAAGTTTACTATTACCACCATTAACCCACCTACAATGTACGTTCAGAAAAGCAAAACCTATTATATAATGAAACAAAGTTTTCGGAACCCCCTTGTCCTCGAGCGATGGGCCGTGGCAATTTTCGTCGAGTGAGAATGATGGGAATTTACACGGTGTTTGGACAGCGTAAGCGACGATGGTAAAAAAGAATATTTTGAGATTTGCCCAAAGTCGATCGAGACAGTGTGTGAATTGATTTTAATGAAATCGCCAAGTTTCGTTCAATAATTAATTGTGGATAGGGAACGGAATGATTCAAATACAGCTGAATGAATAAATAAAAGAAAAGAAACTTGCATGAAGTGAGGCGCAAAAATTAATTTAGACGTCTTTTTGGGAAATTAGATAACGCCGTCAGGACAGAGATCACTCTTAACCCGGGGACGGATCTAATCTCCGAAAAAGAAAATAACGGGCTGGCTTTTCCTCCTAAAAATAATAAAATAAAAAAAAATGAAAACGGGTTGAACCTCTCACTTCAATGTTAACTGGGCGCTTTCTAAGAGAGATTGGATATAGTCGTTGACAATGAGAGCACTTAGAGTCTAGCCTATGTCCAGCCTCAAATAAAAAATTGCCAACGGTTTTCCACTGAGGGATGAAATGAAATATCCTGGATATGAATCAAAATTGTTCACTTGTCGCACGGGTGTCCCAACTAATTATAAAAAGAAAATTAAAATAATATGCGGTTTCCTACCTTAGGAAAATAAACGGGGTGGTTCAATATTCTTTTGATATCACGGTCACTCACAGAGTATTTCACTCGACACTGCAGGAGAGAGAAGAGTTTACGGCTGCCGGAAATCAAGAGAGCGTAATTCCCAGATGTAATCGAATTTATCTTTTTTGGTAAGCCTGAGTGGGGGATACCACTACTACAGCAGACTGTTTACAATTTAGAAGTAAAAAAAAATGTCCTTCCAGCACCTTGACAAATAAAGGTAGATAATTGGTACGAAATCGATTCTACAAAATGCCCATTTAGATTTCGGCAAATATAGGAATATTTTAACCTACCAGGGTACTCGCAAAAACGGTAATTCCTGGGAAACAGAAAAACGGGGATCTTCTACATGTCCTTAGGCGGGAATTAATAATTGAAATATACATTTTTAAAATGAATTAAAAATAAAATTTAGTGACTTCGTCATAATACACATGAAATATTCAATAATACGAAAAAATTAGAAAAACTTGTGAGTCGGCATACGTTGCATGTAGCGTTGATTGGTTTATTGAAAAAAAAAAAAATAACTTGGAAAATTGTGATATTCTGAAGTGCGTTTGGATGCGATTTAAGCGGCGTTGCCAAAGCTTGTTAAAATATTTAATGGTATTCCATTTTAAGAACAAATTCCATATTTGGCATTACTCCTCTACATTAAATATTTTTCTCCACAAAAATAAAAGTAAATTTTTAAATTTAAAAATATGTATGTAACAATAATTTCAAAAGTATCTATTTGCTAAATATACAATAGACTTTTTTGAATTTGAATTAATTTAACCAATGAATTATACATAAATGCATCGATAACGTATTAGTCTAACACGTCTAGATTTTACGAGGTCGTTATTCTCGATGCTGAACTGATACGAGTATCTAACGTGTCGGCGTTTTTCAAATATGCGTCCAAGCAACCCTTGTTCTATATACCAGCATGGCGAAACCTACGACTTTCACTTCACCACTAGTGAAAGAAGAAGACGTGACACAATTTGTTGAAGTTCACTTTTGTACCTACTTTAATTTTAAGTTAAAAAAAACCTACTCGGTGTACTGAAATAATACGTACAAGACCGAAACTTAATTGGACCGTATCTGAAGTACACAGTTTATAAGCTTACTAATAACAATGTAATCACTCTCATTAAAATCATGTTACTGCTTCTCAGATGCTATTTCATCGTGGCTAAAAATTTGTCGTAATTTAATGAATCTTTATCTTTACCTTACTTACACCCAACGAAAATGTACTTGTTCAACTGTGTCATTTATGGACATCATTTGTAACAAAAATAATATACAAAATACTTCACCTAGACTGAAGATTAACCTGGAAAATATACAAACCTCAGCTCCTCGGGCTGTGATTTTTTATAACTTCAATTGGCTTAAACTATAAAGTATTTTTTGAGGAATTCAATCAAGGCTTGGTAACAAGTCGTATTCCTTTGCTACCGTAAAGCAGTGGTACAATGTAGTTAACTTAGTCGACTTTCCTTAAATGACAGTTTTCAAGCTCCTAAAACAAAAACAACAGTTGCAGAAAAAAAATAAATATTGTTCTTAAACTGAACATGATTAAAGAAGATCAGCACATTACTGTTAGAAATATTCAAGCAACTTTAAAGTTTGGTGTGAAAGCAATTAACATTATTTTACACAACATTTAAGTCCGTAAGTTTTGTTCTCGGTGGATTACCCACAACTTGACTTTAGCTCAAAAAGAAGACCGTTTGAAAAAATTATCACAGGTGATGAAACATGGGTATGCTGCTATGATCCCGAAAAAAGTGATAATCGTCGATTTGGGTTCTTAAAAATGAGTCGGTTACAACAAAAAGATAGTCACCACTTTTCTTGGAATTTTTGGGCATGTTTTGTAACGGTTGGAACCGTTATTTCGTTACTTCGTACACAATCACCTCTTACTCAAATGTCATTTGTCGTCTATGTCTTGTGTCAAAAGTAGTAACATTTTTATTTTGATCTAACAGACAGCGACAACTAGGTCACTTCAATTTTGTTGGTATCTCGGTCATACGATGTATAAAATGAAATCTATTTATGTTAATGACCGACTGATTTTATAAGGTATGTTTTGTTAATTTCTTGAACAAATTGTCAAATTTTAAACATAACCTCTATATCAGCAATGAATGACACATGTGTTAGCTTTTATATAAAATTATATATTTTTTTAGAATAAGAATTATGCTTTACTATATTTAAATATATTAAATAAGATTTTTCCTTTTCATATTGATTTTAGTCTCTGTGAAATTATTAATTTAATAGTTAAAGCATTTTATCTAAATCTTTTTCAAATTTTCTTTCAGCTATCATAACATTTTAACCCTTTTTTGCTGATGGCTATCTATAGACGGTTTCATCTCTAGTTTGAGTTCGAATACCATATATCTTGAAGATCATTCATAATTCAATCACTAGACGTTTTTGGTTCTAATACAATAAAGAATCATTTATCTTAAAGATAGTTCAGGTTCGAATACAAATAGAATCATATATCTTGAAGATAATTTACGGTGCAGTCACAAATAAGAATTATGAATAAGGATCCTGAATCACTTGGTGGAAGTTGCCTGACAGGGGTATAGTGTTATGTACCTCTACAGTTTAGAGCGGAAGATAAAATACCTGATTTAACCTTAAATTTACCAATTCCGTATATTACCTTATTTACCAAAAAGATAAGTGAAATTGATCAATAAATTGTTTTAAATTTGAATTATGTGCAAACTTATGTGAATTAGAATTTGATAACTACCTTATGTAAAGCATGTTTTATGTATAATTTGTTAGTGGTTAGTGATTTTCTATATTTTTATCACTGATCTAGATTTAAGTGTATACGCTTTAAATATAGTGGTGCCCAACTTCTTTTTCAAAGTTATTAAAATTATTTAAAAACCTTAACCCACGCCCTATAAATTAAGCTCAAACACATATATCAAAGTAGATAAAATAACCAGATTTTCAGGTTACAGTTTTCACAGTACCACTGGAGGATAGACGTACTGTTAATTCAGAATGGTATACTACAGTTTATTTACCTCATGTTCTCCAAAACGTTCGTGAAAAACTTCTAAGGAAGGATCATTTTGCATCAAGGTAACGCTTGGGTTCACACTACTGATGAAACAAATGAGTATTTGAATGCTCAAAACATAGAAATAATGGGTCATTCGCCATATAGTTCAGCTTAGCACCTAATGACTTTTTATTTCCCCGTGTAAAGAATAAGTTACGGGGTTAACGTTTTACATTGGCCGAAGAAGCCAAAATGAATGACGGCCAGAAGATTGGAGAAATTGTTTTTAGGAATGGTGTTCGAGGATGAAAAATGCATTGAAAAAATATAAATGTTATATAATTTCTACCTTTATAACATCCCTCGTAGTTGTCAGTTTAATTTTCGTTACGTCTGAATTTAGTGAATAAAAGCATACAGTTTGAAAGGTTTTCACTTATAATATCCCTAGTACTAAAATTATTTCCGGAAATGTCTTTCAAGGTCACGAATGTTTTTGTTATGATAATTTTCCCGAGTCGAAGACGAGGGAGAATTATCTTATAAAAAAAACATGAGTGAAACCGAGAAAAACATTTCCTGAAATTAATTTTGGCACGTGGGTTATTCGGTAAGAAAATTTTATGTCAAAATCATCCAAAATCTAAAGAGGTACCTGCTAGTTAAACACATACTTTTTTATTAGAGGAATCATAGTAGGTTGTTGAATGATGAGTTTACCTGATCAATTTCAAATCAGGTGTGTAATCATGTTTATTAAAAATTTTAGTTTTCCTATGTTCTAGTAAAATTTGGTTAATTAAAAAGGCTAGATATTATTCTAGCACTATCACACAATTATATAGCACTAGAGAAAAGGGAAACAATTACGTCTACTTCTGTTGAACATAGATGTAGTTACTTATTAATCGCAAATTTGATGTCAAATATTTTACTATCCCTTTGCTCTAGTAAGATGTGGTTTATATAACTGAATAAGGTAGAACATATTTTATCAATATCACACAATTATATAGTACTAGAGAAAAGCGAAAAATTATGGGCTTAGTTTTATCGAAATAATTCAACACCACTGATTTGTATGACAGCTGATAAGGCAGGAAAATTTTCACTTATTAATCTTACAGCTAGCTAGGGCAATTTCCAAATAAATACGATGGTTGTCATGGCAACCTTTAAAAATGATTGTATTTTAATGACTGAAACTTGTCATAAAATTTTCATTAGACGAATGTTAAATGTAAGCTTCTTCCGAAGAAATACCATAATTCTTTTCAACAGGAAAAAACTCGTGTAAAATTCAAGAATCTGAGTTTATTTCAACATCTCTCTTTGTAAACGATAATATTAGTTCAAAGACATCTAATGCTAATGAATTACCTATTGTTAGTAATAAAGCAAACTGATCATTACAAAAGTTTATAGAGGAAATCAAAATATGGGCTATTCGTAATAAATTTGCAGACATGGCACTATGTAATTCTGTAGCAGGCCAGCTATGTTTTTTTATTAAATTATCGCTGCTTACTAGGAGTTTCTCCTGGTTCACAAGATGAAATTGTGAACTGTATATATGATGAATATTGTAGAAGATCTTGCTGCTAAGTTGATAGATTGATCATCGTGGAATACAGAAATTAAAATGATTGGATTGATTATCGTGGAATACAGAAATTAAAATGTGATAGGTTTATTTGAACTCTATACATTTTTTTTCAATAACCATAAAATAATTGAATGATACTTTTACATGTAATTAATTTTAAAACATGCTGGTTTAAAATATATTTCTATATTTGTTTTAATGTTACAATTGCAACTTAATAGTGTTGCCACTGCCCTGGGATTGGTTTAAAGAAATGGTATGGTTTAACTAAGTTTAGAGTAAAGAGAGACAGAGTGATGTGTTACAAACTGTTGAATAAGTTTACTTTTTTAAAAAAATTATTTTAAACGGGATTATGCGGGTGTGAGTGAAATAGGTCTGTGAGTGCGAGAAAGTCAGAGCTTATGTTTATTTATACGGAATTTTTCCACAAAGCTGTATCTCGCCTAGGTTCTTAGCTATTTTGTTACACAGCAAAAGCTTTTTTTGGCCATTTGGAAATACGTTAAACGTCATTTACCAGGGTTGGCTTTAATTTTAGTTTATTATTTTAGAGTAACTAAAATATCTGTTCAAAAGTGCTTTTTATTTTGAAACAGTGCCTTTTCCGGCATTGGTTTTGGATCCTTTCTCTTCCTGTACCTATTTATTTTATTTCGCCACACATGGACCGTTTTTATCTTTATGGCTAACCCCTTCTATTGAAGAAAAACGTTCATCAAATTAAGTAAGATTCTTTTGTTTGTAGAAGAAGTTGAGGTAATTAAAATAAATTTTAATTATGCTCTTGTACATAATATTTGTGTGAAGGAATCTACTGTATCTATCAAACAACTAGTCCCTCGAGGTGACGAACGGCTATCCGAAGATGACGATAGTATCAAACCTGGAACAACTCTGAAAAAGAAAACATCTTTATAGAGGACATACACTCTACTGAAAATGCTCCCGCAAATTCTGTGAATGAACAAATACATAAACAGAGACAAATTTAACCAGAAGTATCTGAAAATAGTAGAAGTAACGAATTAAGAGATCTTCTAGAATCCGTCATCCTCCTCAATATCTTAGATATTAAGAACATTTTAAAATGAAACATGGAGAGAATGTTATATAATTTCTACCTTTATAATATCTCTTGTATGGTTCAAAAACAAATCAAAAATTAACTTGAAACGTATTTTTGGCTTTTTTGTTGGATAAAGTATTTAAAAGGTACCTACATAGCATTAAATCTTACGATGATGCGGAAGCCTTCATGCGCGAGTCCGACTGGCACTTGGTGGGTTTTATTTGTAAATAAATTATGTTTTACTTTACAGTAGACTTGTACTTACTCGTTCACTCAGCTGATTCGTTCAATCTCGTTTACCGAATGAAGTGAACTAGTTCGTTCAAATCGTTCAATAGTTTAGTTGAATATTTTAAGAGAATGAGTAATGATTCGATGAGTGATACGAGAATATGAGATAAGAACGATATATAAAAATAAATAATTGACATTTACAAAAAAATATTATTTACCTAATCATTAAAACAATCTTTGAAAAATAGGTAAAAAATATAACTAATGAAATTGGCAGTATCCTGAATTATTTACATTACAATTTACATATTGTTGTGCCAAAAAAAGAAACTAGATACTCTTTCTGATTTTAACAGAGTTATTCTTTTGCTAAAAATCTGCACAGTATTAGAAAAAAGTTTTTCGCAAGGGACGTTTTCGTTCGTTCGGTTCAACTGAACTAATGAGCTATGTTATGTGATCAAGTCGTCCTAAACTAGTTCAATTAATTCAATAAAGAGATATGCTTAAAGAAAGAAATTGGTTTGTTCGTGAACTACCCAAGTCTACTTTACAGGCTCAACGGAGAGGAAACAGCGCTCGTCTGTAAAAGATCTTTTGAAAATGATAATTAATTACTCGGAATCTCTGTTGTTTGGACATCTCAAAAGAAAATTGTGTAGACATTTCCGATACATCAATTCATTTTTTAAATACACTCATCAAAATAATCTAGGATACAAGAATAAAAATTGTTACATTTTTTTGGAGGCCTCATATATTACCTTAAAAATTTGTGTGGCTATTGATGATACTAAGTTTTATTTAGCACTACCAACAAAAAACAAAATTTTACAAAAACAAACAGAAAAAAAATAAAAAATCTCAATAACTTTATATACAAGAAATCTCACAAAAATAAAATTCTCACTTGTTTGTGCATCTGTTGGGCATGCTGAAAATGAGATTGTCAATTTCCATTTGGTTTGTAGTGTTCTATAGGTCATAATGACAATCAAACAGCTGTTTTCTTATGTCAAATTGCCTTTGTTGACGAAGAAGTCTATGTCCCATTGAATCCCACAAATCGTCAATGGAATTAAGGCTTGGATTCTGCACAAGTCATGAAAAAATATTGATAGGCTCAGTTTCTAGAAATTCTCGCACAGGTCGTGCTTTGTGTGGACGAGCATTGTCGTGTATTAGCTGGAAATTCGGACCAACTTTGGACCAAATGTGCATATGGAAGCACCAAACGTTCCAAAATAGTGTCTGAATACCTGTCAATATTCAAAAGCAGTCTAATAAAACGAGGTCAGTCCTTCCTCCGACACCAATAACCTCGACATCAATATTGTTTTACCCTGGTAGCTGTATACTTCCTGGGCTGCCGCAAGACTACCAGATTTCCAGGTCGCGTTTCCACTCACGAGGTCGACGTGAATCCGGATGAAAACCGATTCGGAATTTGTTTGGAAAAAGTAACGTAGACCATTCTTGATGTCCCCAGTGTTGATGTTTTTGTGTCCATCGTAGTCTGTATGTACGATTATCTCTTGTTAACGAGGAAGATGGAGCGGTCTGCTAGCATAAAGGTTGAACTGGTTCAACTTGTTTCTCACAATCTGACTGCTCACAGAAAAATGGTGTGTGTAGTATAATTCATTTTCTAACCAACCTAATTATCTTAAAAGTACAAAGTCTAGCCTGTGTTCGCATCACCGGTGCAATGAAAACCTGCCCTACGGCCGCAATGGAGGTGATTTTAAACCTCACCCCTCTACCATTGATAATAGAGAATGTGGCAAAAAGGACACAATATAGAATAATCAGGAACGGAGTAATCAGACGAAAGTCTACTTGCTTCAGGACTAAAGATACCCCATGATGAAATGCTAAAGAATTTCAGTTTTGTTGAAAAACTTCAAAACCACAGAGCTGGGCTGCAAGAAAGAGTGGAGCCAAGAATCCATCGCGCTTGCAACCCAAAGCAATGCTATTCATTGGTATACAGACGGTTCCAAAACCATAGAAGGAACTGGAATAGGAGTATATGGGCCGATAACTAAGCACTTCGAAAGCTTGGGAAAATACCCAAGCATCTTCCAGGCGGAAATTCACGCCATCGAGAAGTGTATCTAGTTTAACATCGAGAGAAACTATCATAAACAAGAGATTATCATTATGTCCGATAGCCAAGCAGCCATCAAAGCGCTGAGCTCTTACGTAATCAGCTAAAACATGGTCTGGAAATGCCTAAAACAATTGAATGAGCTAGGCGAGAAAAATAGAGTTACTCTGACTTGGGTCCCAGGACATAACGGGGTACAAGGTAACGAGATTGCAGATGGCCTTGCAAGGAAAGGGACCCTTTGTAGGACCTGAGCCGTTCTGCGGTATCAGCAGAAACATAATATTAGGAGAAATTAAAAAAGAATTGGAAAGTAGAAGAATCGATAATTTGAACAATCTTTCGGGGCTGAGACAGGCTAAGATACTTTTGGGTGAATATAACCAGAAAAGATCGGAAGCCTGCAACTGCCTGAGCAAAAACAGGCTACGTATTGTAACAGGGATCCTTACCGGGCATTGCCGATTAAAATGACACCTTAGTAAACTGAGAGTAGTAGAGGATAGTGAGTGCAGATTCTGTGAGCAGGAGGACGAAACCTCCATTCAAATTCTAACTGAATGTGTAGCATTTCAGAATCCAAGGACACTATACCAAGGAGGATATCAAATAGAAAAGGGAGATTTACCTAACTTGAAGCCACTCCAAATCCTACACTTCTTTGAGAAGATAGGATTGGAAGGGTCGTTTTAAGCATTGAGACATTTCCTTGGTGTATTAGCGACAGAAGGGGGCACAATAGATCTTTTAGGTCTCAGTGTATTAACACTCAATTCCCAACATAACATGACATAACTGACCTAATGCAACAGTTCGATTTTGTAGTGCCTGTAATCGACCAGTATGCCGTTCTTTAACATCGCCTCTCTCACAGTATTTGGCCCTCTTCAACTATACCTGCTGCTCGCAATTGTTCGTTGCGGTTTAAATGTGGTCTTTTTATCTTGAACAACTAAACCAAATACTAATTCGAATGCCAAAAATCTCGCTTTGTCCTAAATAGGAACTAGCTACATAACGTTGCCAGTTAGACGGTATACGAAAAGTAATATACGTTCGTTTGTGTGTATCGTCTTACTTTTAGACTTCTAAAATATCGTTAAACAAATATATTATAAATATAAAATATCAAATGTTTTTAAGTATTATTGTTATACTTTCTCCATATTTATAGTTTGATTGTTTTAAAAAACGACAACGAATAAACAAGAAAATTGCAATGCGACAGCACTGCATGTGTCATCTGTCAATCAAGAATTTGTGTGTTGTGTCAATCGATAATTATTTAATTTTGATGTTTTTATAAATATGAGTAGGTACGAAAAAAATGTTTCCTCCCAAGATGTGATAATTTAAATTTTACATTCATTATTAAAAATATGTATTAGTGTTGCTAGAAATATGAAAAAAAGAAAATTAATATTATTACACAGAAACGGTTCAAGCAACAGATAAATTATTTTGAGGTTTGTATCTATACTCTTTATTAAAATGAAAATGTTTTATTGTAATTTATTAGACTTCAAATATCTACCATTGTCGTAACGATGTTTTTTCTTTTTTAACTGTTCATTTTTTAAATGATGGCTAAACCTTTACATATAAGAAGTGGGTAGTACCACACAAATGTCTCCACAGTTCTTGTTATTCACTGATTCTACCAAAATAAGAAAAACAGAAAACAACAAAAATGTTTTCTCAAAAGTTGACTAGAAAATAACCTTCTACTAGAGTCGTCTTTCATGTTTATTTAATTAAAATCAACCGGATCTTCAAGATGCAGCAGCAATTTCTGACATTGCCCCCTTCCCCCTTCGGGAAATTTAAAATGAGCCTCCTATAAGTTCGAAGATGTATATCCTAAATCCCCTTCTGAAAGAACCTCCCACGGAACCTCCTGAAAGTTTTAAAGATAGTGAAGTTTTGTCTGAATCAGAAGAAACATCTTTAATATCTCATTTAGAGGGACTTAATAATAATAATCAGGATCTTCAACCAATGAACCCTCAAAATAATTGTGAAAATAAACCAAAGGTATATTTAGAATTGCCTAACATTGTTTTTACAATCCTCAATGATATTTATGAGAAGGAAAGTGTAGCTAACATAAACCTTTTACATTTCGGTGTGAATTAGTGGCATTGTTAACTTATGTGTAAGACTAAATACCTAGTAATTTAATAAACTCTTTGTTTTTTTTTTATTAGTTTATCACATTTCAGAGATTATAATAGTTGTATATAAACAAAAATGTAAAATCTGTGAAAATTATATTTATTAACCAATTATTAAAAAATTAAAGTACCTGAATAAGATAAACGAAGTAAAAAACACTTTATTTACAAATAATAAAAAATATATAAACAAGCCCTAACAATAATGGAGGTGCACAAATAAAAATTTCCTCTAAAGATTCATTATCAAATTCAGCTTGTAATCGACCTAATTATTTACTTCAAATGTGGGAGAAACAATGCAAAATAATTTATGTTCATGTGTAATTATTCCATTTATTTATCTCCATATACTTGCTTAGTAGATCTAAAAATAATAAAATATTTAATAACGTGATGATTTTTTTTAGTATTTTCAAGAGTACATTTTTATGGATTCCTATTTTTGTCAGTTTTTAATACTTTTCTATGTTCCAAATTATTTCATAAAATATATACATATTTGTTTTTATTATTTCAATTTAGCAATATTAACGTAGATTTATTCATGCAAGTACTAGACATGTGTATAATAGTTGAACAGGAAGAGTTTGTATATATACACAAAATAGTCATTCATTCACAAAAATGTACTTAAATTACAATTATTTACAATGACATGTAGCAAGTAGGTAATCCTCGACCAAATAAAAATATTATTAGGGTAAATATGCACAAGAGCGCGCACCTACATAAGAGTGCGCACGGCTAATATTACATACTTCTGCCATCTCTCTATTATTCTGCAAAGCTAGGAATTACAGGACGGCAAACCTAATGTAGAAAACATTAACAGAATGCAATTATTAATAACCTCAACTTAGTCTTAGTTTGCAAATCAAAGTTCGATGGTTAGCACATGTAATTTTAAGCAGTTGAATTTCAAGTGATATATTAGGGTAAGTAACGAAAAAATGTGTTTCTTTTATTGCCAAACAAAAATATGTAGCTTTAAGCGAATATCGAACTATAAGTAATTGCATACAATTAAAAAATTAAAGAAATTTGAGTATTTTTAGGTATTATGTATGACCGTACAAGAGCACGCAACGCGGTTTTTACAAGAGCGCGCGCTGCGTACTCTTGTGTGGGTTTGCGTATACTTTTGTACAGCCGATTTGTATTACAAATATATTTTCTCTTACAGTGCAGTCAATAACTACCCCATTTAAAAATGAAGAGATATAAGAGAAAAAGTAATAGAAAACTTATTTTCACGGAAGAAAATTTGGCTGAGGCAAAACGCAGAATTTCTGAGGGTACAAGTAAAAGGAGAGTAGCATTAGAATTGGGTATAGCAGAATCAACTTTAAGAAAAAGACTGAAGAGCGGAACTGTTCCAACGTCATTAGGGCGTTATAAAACTACTTTCTCAAAAGAACAAGAACAAGAACTAGCCCAACAAGTTAGAGACTTGGACAAAATGTTTTATGGACTAACAAAAAAAGGATTGCAAATTGCGGCATATAAGTTTTCTGTTTTAAATAACGTTTAATAAAGACAAACAGATGGCCGGTGAAACACGGATTGTTGGATTTTGTCGAAGACACAACATTACTTTAAGACAGCCTGAAAAGTGCTCAAAGGGTCGGGTTTTGGGCTTCAACAAGACACAGGTGCAACGATTTTTTGAGAACTTAAAAGTATTGTATGAAAAAAGAAAATATACACCACAGCGTATATTTAATATGGATGAGACGGACCTTTCCACTGTCCCAAACAAACTACCAAAGGTTTTGACAACTAAGGGTAAAAAACTTGTGAGTAAAGTATCCAGCGGAGAGCGAGGACAACTTATAACCGCTGTTTGTTGTATGAGTGCATCCGGGATTTACGTTCCCCAGCTATAGTATTTCCTAGAAAAAGGTTAAAAGATGAACTTTATTTAAATGCACCACCTGGGACATTAAAATTAATTTCTGACTCCGGATTTATTAACACCGATTTGTTTTACAAATGGATAATGCACTTTAAAAAATTCACGAACCCTACAGCAGAGAGCCCTGTACTTTTAATATTAGACAATCACAGCTCACATCGCGATTTACAAGTGATCCAGTATTGTAGAGAAAATCGTATTGATTTACTTTCGCTTCCTCCACATGCAAGTCACAAGCTACAGCCATTAGATGTGGGCTTTTTTGGTTCATTGAAAACCACCTACAGTAACGAATGTGATAATCGGATGGTTTCAAACCCAGGCAACGTGATTACTCAAACGCAAGTTGCAAGCTTATTCAATGCTGCTTATTCCAGGGTAGCAAATTTGCTCAAAGCTCAAAATGCATTTAAATTGGCAGGAGTGTACCCTTATAACCCTTTGCAATTTGATGAAATTGATTTTGATTTACTCCATCTTTAGTGACTGCGAGATACCTTTACTTCAACGACTTGGCGAGGAGGAGGAGGAGGAATTAGAAATGAATTTTACACCACCGCCATGCAAGTCAAAGGACGTTGATAAACCGGTTTTTAATACACCTCCCCCATGCTGCTCTAGAGATGTCATTCCCACTTTAAAAGATAAGCTCGTTAATATTACGAACCTTGCCATTGTTTGCGAAAACGATACTTTTATTCACACCGCCTTTACAGTCACCGAATCTCCAAGGAAAAATGATTTAACCCATGTAACTGCAGTAAATGTGTCCGATTTTATTCCTTTGCCATCAATACAAAAAGAACAAAATCGTCGCAAAAGCAAAAGCCAAAAATAAAAAATACTCTAGCACTCTAGCACTCCATTCAAAAATGAGCTGGAAGAATTAGTAAAAGAACGAAAAACTAAAGACAAAAAAAAAGGAAATGAAGCAAAAATAAATTTAACCAGTACCAAAGTTTTGCCAAAGGAAAAGATGCCAAAGACCACCGAAGAAAACATTGTATGTCTAGGTTGCGGAGAGACTTTCATGGAAACACCATCCGAAGATTGGATAAAGTGTTCAAAATGTACTAATTGGTGGCATGAATCTTGCACAACTTATGTTGAAGGCATTTTTATCTGTTTTGCATGTGAAAATTAAAAATTAATTGTAACTAATTTAAATGAAATAAAAAGTATCGCAGAAAAACTATATTATTTTATTTTACTTTCCAACAGCCTACTAAAAATCATTGGAAATAGAGTGCGTACTCTTATCCATTCATGTGCGCACTCTTGAACCGACTCCCGTTTAAGAGTACGCATTGGCATATAGTCATATTTAATGTCATAATAATTCGAATTGTGTTTTAAACAAAAAATTAACAAATGTGTTTTGCTCTAAACTGAGTACATGCTAACAATAAATCTGCTATATATCCGTAAAAATAAAAAGGCAGTAAGGTTTAATTCACTAAGTGTGCACTCTTGTACACATTTACCCTACAGTAAATAAATGTGTATAAACTAGTTTTATACAATAACAAATTTGCTATTTCTCAGGTAATACATAATTATACTTTTATTTCTAATTATAGAAATAATACCAACAGCACAGCTTAAAACGTCACTCTCTTGCTCAAATTAGAGATTGGCCCTTGTTGCTTAAAGGTACAGATATATCGTCCCAATTTCTAGTGTTATATTTGTAAATATCAGGTACGCTAATATATTATAAGAAAAATATATTTTTCTATTACATATAAATGAGGTAAAGGTAAAATGTTTATTTTTAAAAAACTGTTACTGTTCGACAACCCTAATGACCTGAAATAAATAAGTTTTTACTATAAGGCGTATTGCTCCATATAAACTGTAACTACTATTAAAACAAATTATAAATAAAGTGTTAAATACCTTTCTGTCTTAACATGCTTAATTTTGGCACTTATAAACTAAGTATTGTTAAAAAAAATGCAGTAATCGTATCTTGATTTATAATGGGTAAAACACTAAAATAAGCTTTTATAAATCAAGCTGACAAGATCATATTAATAACAAAATTTAATTAATTAGCAAAGACAAAAGAAATAGTTTGAGAATTGAGAAAAAAGTATATAAAACAACAACGAATGTTAGGTTAGGTGGTCTAGGTGGTGTGAATTTTAAGTGTCACTAAGATATGTCGGTTTGTTCGTTGGCTTGGTTCTGTATAACTTCGACACAAGCTGATTGGTCTATTCCCGATGACGTACACAACACATTTCAAATTTTAGAGCTTTTTTACCAAATTGATTATTTAGAATAACTTGTATACTGACTAACTATTACAATATAATTTATAAAACAGCATATTTTACATGTGAACATGGCCCATTTTAATCTTTGTTTCCTAAATTTTTTTGATGTGGTATATGAGAGTTGAGATCGCAAAAATTCGATATACCATGTAGTTTGTTGAAAGAGTATATTTGCATATATTCTTATTTTCAGGACTTTTGGTTTGCTGCCATCTTTTCCTGGCTTTAATTTTTCTGCAATTAAGTCGCAAATTTTTTTGGGATAGTTATTGCCAACAGTTCTTCTCTTAATTTCTATTGTGTGAATCCAAGTGGCCTGTTGGCCTAATTTTTCTACTTCTGTCTCTAGTTGTTTTATTGTTTGCAACGAAAGGTTAAGTTTTATTCTATCACTTAATTCGCTCTGAAAATACTCCAAATTTGTTAACTTATTTGGTTAAGATTGGGTTACATTGTTTTTTAGTTTTAGTTATATGTTTCATTATTATTGGAGAGTGAACAGATGTAAGCTCAAATAATTCCTTTATTTTTATATAATTAACGGTTATATTCTTATTAATAAAGAAGTCTTATAAATCTGGTATTTTATTATGGTCTATTGTCCAGTATGTAAGTTCTCCAGTAAAGTGATATCCACATCCTTAAACTCATTAGTTGCATAGTGTAAACATTTGCCTCAATTGTAATTAGGCTAGAGCCCTATCTTTTATTTTTAGCATTATAATCGCCTCCAATAATATAATGTCTTTCAAATGTAAATGTTTGTATGAATCGTTGATTTGTATTAATTATGTGCCGAGGTGGTGAATATACTGCTGAGAGAGCGAAATCGTTTTTTCCACTTCCGTGGTTGTTTGAATTGATTCGGTTTTATCTCTTGATTGTTCATAATGTTTTATTTTCTTTAATAATGACAGCACTTCTGCTTCTTGCTGCTTTTTAAGGGTGAACAGTGTGATAAGTTTTATAACTTGTTATTTTTATATAAATTTGTGTGATTAGGTGCGTCTCATATATTATGCACACATCTATTTTTTCTAGGTTAAGAAATACTTCTAGCTTAGCCTGTCTCTGGATTATGTCATAAGTCATTAACCGTTAACATTGCTAGCATATCATTATTTAATAAAAAGCACAAATTTTGTGCTGTGTGGTTGATCATGTGGCTTTTCTGCAGAAATAACTTCTACGAACGTATTTCCTTCCTTTTTGAGTG
Organism: Psylliodes chrysocephalus; assembly: GCA_927349885.1. Taxonomy (NCBI): domain Eukaryota; kingdom Metazoa; phylum Arthropoda; class Insecta; order Coleoptera; family Chrysomelidae; genus Psylliodes; species Psylliodes chrysocephalus. The sequence continues at coordinate 18,736,026 of OV651815.1, read as the reverse complement.
GATTTGAGTTTGTAGCTTTTTTACAGTTGTAGCACTTTCTCTCTAGATGGCTTGATGTTTTGCATTTTGTTGCATCTCTGTTTTCGTTTCGTTGGCGCTCTCTTGTTTTATGTTTACGAGCACATTTAAGGAGCAATTCTAGATTTCCGACAGCTATTATCTTATCTTTCATTCCTTAAATTTCATTTAATTCAAATATTTTCTTAGAGTCTTCACCATTTGCGAAAGTAAGCATAAACAAGGGGAAGGGAGTCTTTTCTTTTTTTTTATATTTACTGCGTCTATGATTTTGAGCTTTTTTCACTAAGTTCCTTTACTATATTTTCTGACTTGCAAGTAGGATGCAGTCTTCTTTCAATCGCTGTTAAATGTTTGGTAAGAATGTCTTCATATAAGTGCAGTTCGTATATCTCGTTTAAGGAGGTCCTTTCGCCACCAATGTTAAATAAAAAATATTAGATTATGACTAAAATTAATTTTTTTCTAATAGTAGAAGTCCTTATTTATCTAATAGTGAACTTTTAACTATACCTTACTTTTATATTTGTGTATAAATAACGCAATAAAATTATATGAAACTTTATTCTCCTTTTTGACAGAACCTATTCTTTCATTCATAAAAAGACAACTAACTTAACAACAACGATAAAACGAAAACATACATAGGTTTTGGGTTTGGTTCCATGCTCTATGTCAAGTGTGACAACTCGCACTCTTTGAACGCGTTAAATAATTAATAGTCTAGTCATATTCTTTCAAAAACATCCACAACATTTCTTCCCTCTTTTAAAAATTAAATATGTGATTAATTGGCCGAGAATCTGGATGGTGGGAATCTCGTCCGGTTTGATCTGCGAGGATTATGTGGCGCAGGTATCCTTTACTGTTTTGGGACAATTGGTGTCGCTGGTACAACTGACCTTTGTTGTCTCGGAGTAAGTGGAGCAGCTGGTGCCCCAGGAGATGCTGCAGAGGAGGCTGTTATAACCGGACTATTTGAAGGTGCTGTAAGCTCATAGAAGCGTACTCGTCTTGGTAGTTGCGTAGTCTCTAGTTGTTTTGAGTTAGCTTCAGGATCACTTGGCGGTTTTTGATCTGGGAAACATCTAATTTGGTCGATGTGTCTTTTCGCCTTTTTATTGTCTCCATACTGTATCTCGTAGGCGGGTAATGACAGTACCTGCAATCCATTTGTCCAACCTTGGGTTGCCAGACAAGAAATAAATGGATTGTCCTGGCTGAAATATTCCAAATGTAGAATCCATTTCGACACGTTGTTTCTGCATAACTTTGGTGTGCGTGTCTTCTGGTCGGACCAAGTCCAAGCGGGTGCGCAGGTTGCGTCCTAGGAAAAGTTGTGCCGGGGATTGGCCTGTGGTGACGTGTGGGGCTTTGCGATACTGACGGAGAAACTCGTTCAGATTTGTTTGTAAGGTACTCTCTGTTGTTTCCATAGCTCGAAGGGCATCCTTTACCGTTTGTACATATCGCTCGGCTTGTCCATTCGTTGATGGGTGGTACGGAGCAGTCAGTTTGTGGAACTTTACGCCCGATCTTTGGAGGAAAGTTTTGAGTTCATCTGATGTGAATTGTGTTCCATTATCGGATACAATGGTAACTGGTACTCCGTACATGGCAAAGATGTCGTCCAAGATATTGACAGTTGCGATTGCCGTCGTCACCTTAGTAGGCTTCACTTCCAGCCACTTGCTGTAGGCGTCTACGATGATCAGAAGCATTTTTCCGGCTACTGGGCCCGCATAATCAACATGAATCCTTTCCCATGGTGCCTTGGGATACTCCCAGTAGTGTTCTCTAAGTTTGGGTGGTGCATTTGCATATCTAGCACATTCAATACAAGACTTGGCGGCACGTTCGATGTCTGCATCGATACCTGGCCAAAAAACAAACGAACGAGCCAGCCCTTTCATTTTGACGATACCGATGTGGGCAGCATGCAGATCCTGGATGATAGCGTCCCGTAGTATTGGCGGTATAACAACTCGATGCTCAAATAATAAGCAATTTTCTGCGAGCGTATACTTAGCTTCTGGAGCTTTAAATCCATGGCGAACAAGGTCCTGTCCCGATTCCAATAGTTTGGTGATGTTACCAAGATGTTGATCTCTCCGGGTCTCCCGTGCGATGGTCTCTGCTCGGACTGGTAACTGTGTAGTTTGATGTACGACAAATTGGTCAAACTCGTCATAGTTCTCTGCTTCCTCCCTCCTGCGTGACGAGTTGTAGTAGATGGTACTAACTGTTAACATTGCATGCACCCGAGAACAATAGTCGGCGTTCGCATTTGCTTTTGACGTTTTGAAAGTCACGTCAAAGTTGAAATTTGCCAAATAGTCCGCGTAGTTGGCCATTCGACTAATGCAGAGCACCGGGAGTAACTTTTTCGGGTGTAGGATCTGTGTCAGCGGTTTATGGTCTGTGATCAGCGTGAAATGGCGAGCGTAGAGGTAGTAAAAGAACTTTTTTACAGCCCAAACGATGGCTAGTGCTTTTTTATCTATTTGAGGGTACCTTTTTTCCGCAGTTGACATCGTTCGACTTGCTCATGCAATTGGGCGTTCCTGTCCATTACTAAGTCGGTGAGATAGGACTGCCCCCAATCCCGTACCGCTTGCGTCTGTTGCCAACAGCAACGGAAGTAACGGATCGTACTGCATCAGGACTTGCGGCGAGATCAAAATCTTCTTGATGTCCAGGTAGGCCTCTGTACCAGCTGAAGTCCATGCAAAGGGGTCCTTGAGGAGCATATCTCGAAGAGGACGTTCCCTTGTTGACAGGTCGGAGATGAAAGAGATGTAATATGTTGCCTTGCCAAGAAAAAGTTGCAGTTCCTCTGGTGTCGATGGCTTCGGAGCACCTCGTACCGCTTGAATATGTCCATCCGATTTATGTATCCCATTTACGTCGACCTTGTGGCGCAGGGCTTCTAGGGCTGTTTTTGCGAAAGAGCATTTTGAACGGTTGAGTCTTAATACATGTATCCTAAAACGCTCCAGAGTTGACGTTAGTGCCTGCAGCAGGTTATCAAATCGATCCGCGTAGACGATGATGTCATCAAAGAAATTGACGACATTGGGTAGATCCTGGAGAACTGTGTCCATGCGTCGCTGCCAAATAGCGGGGTTATTTGCTGCTCCATACACCGCGCGTGTTGGTCTAACGAGTCCATGGGTGGGAGTATTTAGCGTTAACGCGTGACTAAATTCTTTATCAACTTCTAGGTGCGTATAAGCGTCGACGATGTCCAGGTGGCAGAATAGGGTTGCGCCTCCCAACTTGTTGAAGAGATGCTCCACTTTTGGGATCGGCTGTTCGTCAATTATGATTCTTGGGTTCAGTGTTGGCTTGTAGTTGCCGGTGATTCTTAATTTACCGTTTTTCTTGGCCACAATGTGGGTAGTTGAGGCCCATTCCGAGTAGTCGACTCGATTGTAAAATCCTGAGGCAATTTTAGCATCGATTTCCTTGGCGTATGCATCTCGTAAGGCGAGCGGTACTTCCCGCGCTCGGGAGAAGACTGGCATAGCTCCTGGTTTTAACTTCATTTTCGCTGGAGGACCTGTCAGTTTGCCAGGGGTTTCTCCAAATAAATCATCATATTTGGTTAGTAAATGGTCCAGCTGTTTCTCTTGGTCGACGGTGAGGGCTTTCGGAACTTCTGTGGTGGATATTTGGTGCACTGGGGTTGGCTTGGTGAACAGGTCCTCAAAGTCTATTTCGTGCACAAATTCTGCGATCCATTCTTGGCCCAGAAGCGAATTCTTCATTCACTACATAGAGATTGAGCGCCTTCGTGGTTGCTCCAATGGTGACGTTGACACAGACACGACCGATACAATTGATCCGGTGGCCCGTGTAACTGGCAAAGTTTCGGTCTGTCTTCTGTAAATTAATAACATGATCAATTTTGTCAAGATTATGTTTGCTTATAATTGAGCAAGGAGCGCCTGTATCAAGTTCCATTTTGACTGTACTGTCCTCTATCTGGACTGTCAGTATCTGTCGTCCTGGTGATGGTACTGAGCCGATGATCTCAAGTTTACTTAACCGTTGTACTGAGTCGATTTCATCGTTGATCTCTCCGGAAGCAAGTTCTTCCTCGGTGAGCTGGTTCGTATTTTTAGTTTTTCTGGACTTACATACCCTGGCAATATGTCCTTTCTTTCCGCATTTGTTACATTTGCTGTTCAAGAATCTACATTGACTGCGAGGGTGTGTCTCACCACATCCTGCACATGTGTACTGGTTATCCTGGGTTCTGTCATTGAGCTGAAATTGGTTGTCGGCTGCTTCCTGTTGTCCGTATACTTTCTTTCGCCCTTGTTGATTCCAGTTCTTACGCGATAGCGGTTTCTCGTATCCAATTTTGTTTGTAAGCTCGGTCTTTGCTTGTGTGGTACTTCCAGCGCATGTGCAATTTCGTACGCGTCTGTGAATGATGTCGGTTTCTTCGAAATTATTTCGTCACAAATTTCTCGAGATTCCAGACCCAATAGTAGTTGTTCTATCAACATCCGGTCGAGAAATGTATCATATTCGCAATACACGGCGGCCTGCCTTAACCTCAACGAGAAGTTGGCAATAGTTTCCCCTTTACTTTGTCTGATCTGTCGAAACTTCATACTTTCGGCGAATTTATTTCGAGTTGAATCGAAGTGGCGTATCAGTTTCGATCTTATTTCATTGTAAGTAAGTGTTTCTGGATCAACAGGGCTCACCAAAAACTTCAGTGCGTCATTAAGCTCGGGCCCCATATAGACACGTGCGTAACTTGCGTGTTTGTCTTCTGGAATTTTGCTCAGCTCAAGTGCCCAGGAGAAGCGCATGAAAAAGTCGCTGATCATGGTTCCATCGGTGGAATGATACGATCCCATGGCGAACGGAGGCGGGCGCGGCAATGCTGCTGTGGCAGCGGCTTCTGTGGTAACATTAGTCGTGGAGGCTTGGATTGCGTTAGCTATCATGCTGGAGAAAGTTTGAAGTAGTTCAGGAGTAACTGTCGGAGTGGCTGGCATCGTTGGTGATCACTAAGTTGGTGCAGGAACACTATATACTCTTGATCCCACTTCTGATACCACTTTTATATTTGTGTATAAATAACGCAATAAAATTATATGAAACTTTATTCTCCTTTTTGACAGAACTTATTTTTTCATTCATAAAAAGACAACTAACTTAACAACAACGATAAAACGAAAACATACATAGGTTTTGGGTTTGGTTCCATGCTCTATGTCAAGTGTGACAACTCGCACTCTTTGAACGCGTTAAATAATTAATAGTCTAGTCATATTCTTTCAAAAACATACACAACACTTACCGTGCAAATTTTTAAGAAAATTGTTTTTTAAAAATGTGAGTATTTGTACAGTGTCTTACGAGAAAGTAAGACTATTATAATTAATTTTACTATTATTTATTGATTAGATGGAGTAGAAAAAAACTAAAAATAAGGTTTTTAAAATATTTAGGTTTTGTTTTTTACAATAAAATATATAGGTTACCGTGGAATTTATTGAGAAATTAATATTAAAAAATCACAAAAAATTTTCAACTAGGTTACTTCAAATTTTTTTTAATATTAATTTCTCAATAAATTCCAAGGTAACCTATATATTTTATTGTAAAAAACAAAACCTAAATATTTCAAAAATCCTATTTTTAGTTTTTTTCTACTCCATCTAATCAATAAATAATAATATAATTCGAGAATTGTTGTTGAGGTCTTATTTTCTCATAAGACACTGTACAAATACATTTAAAAAAAAAAATTCTCAAAAATTTGCACGGTAAGGTATAGTTAAAAGTTCAACATTAGATAAATAAGGACTTCAACTATTAGAAAAAAAAAAATTTTAGTCATATTCTAATATTTTTTATTTAACATTGGTGGCGATAGGGGTGGCGAAAGGACCTCCTTAAGTAATTCGTTATTTTTTTATATATAATATCTCGTCTTCTACATTAAATTTTAGCTCATCATAATAGATGCATGATATTAATTAAATTGATATAATAGATTTATTTGTAATTGATTGAGATTATGTATTTACTTACAATTATGGGAGGGGGAAGCAGAAGTGTTTTTGGTGCCTCTGTTTGGGATGCAGAATTTTTTGGCCACTATTTTTTTTGTACCACCAAATTATATATTTAATTTCCACTGATTTATCCAGTTTCTTTAGGTAGTTCATCTTCATCAGTGCTGTATTTAGCTCGCTCTTATCGACTCTTATGTTTTTTATTTTGATAAAATTGCTTCTGCAATTCGTTCATTTGTTGCTACATCTGAGCAACGGTTACTTGTAGATATTCTCTAGCTTTTTTCGGTCAATCATGCATTGTAATAGTCAACTCCTTTCATTTTTTCCATTTTTTTAGCTGAGTTCTCCTGAATCTGCACCAGATTTTTTTGCATCAGTGGGTGTCGGTGGTTTTGAGCGGAGATCTTTGGTTTTGTTGGTGTCTACACACTTCAAAACTTTTTTTATTGACAACTTTTTAGTTTTATATTTGTTAATAAACATTAATTATAACAATCATTATTAATTTTTAAACTCTCACAATAAAATGTACTTTTAATAAATAGGAAAGAGTATTTATTAATAAATTGTTCTACAGGCCCAGGAGGTATAAGGCAATAGCAAAAAGTAATATACATATATAGTTTAAACCGACGAGGTTGATACTAAAAAATTAACTACAATAAAAATATTTGAAGAATGTTTACAATAACCGGCAAACCTTAATGTAATTAATTACTACATTAAAACTGATAATAAAAAGCTATTCATGGAACTGCTGGCTGTCCAAATTTTGTTTACTTTATACTCCAAGTCAATAATACAATTAAAAAAGTAATTACGATTTGCAAACAACTAAATATACTTATTCGGACATATCTATTGATATTTTATCGTAAAAATAGTAACGTGATTATTATTTATAAAAAAGATTATGGGTATTTTAGTCCTCAATGTCAACCATAAGGTTGGGAAATTTTGATTGTTGCATATTTTTATAAACAAGTGTGACTTGTAAATGCATAATCAAATCAGGTTTCATTGTTAAAAAACAATAGTTATAACCACCTGTTTAATTCTATTTGTATTGATGTGATGTATATATTTAACATATTCTTTTGTAACGGTCACCTTGCACTAACATCCTTTCAATCAGTTGTTAGTCCAATCATATTAGGGGTTTCACCTCGGAATGAGAGATAATAAGCTAGAACAGAAGCGGCTCGTGGTATTTAAAATGGGTGGTCACTTTTTCCAATAATTTTATCATTTGTAAGTTCAATTCAAAACTTTGAACAAGAGAAAATAACGCTGTTTTAGTTTTATTACTTGAGTTTGTATTAAGTGTAGTTATTATTATCAATATCTTACCGTTTTCAAGCACTACAACTATTAATGAATGAATAAATGAATATTTTAGTTATTGTAATATTTGTTTTGCTTTTATTTCGTTAAAAACCATCTATAACCATTATTAGTTAGTCAACTGACTTTTCTTCATATTTTGAGAATATTTTTAAATATGTATCAGGCTATGTAAATTGATTTTTGTGTAAAAACTAATATTACATAAAACTTTACCTACCATTTTTTAGTTTTTTTTTTTGTAAATTTAATCATTTTCGCAATTTGTCACACATGTTAAATAAAATAATATATTTTTTAAATACCTTTTATTGGCAAATAAAACAACTGAATTAAAAAGTTTATTTTAAAAGATCGGTCTCATCACAATATATAATATTACACAGATACAAACTAAAATAAAAATATAATGCATAGCATTCTAAATTATAGTCTTCCCAATTTAACAGACCCCCTCATCCTCATTTTCAATCAGATGTTTTTCAGAATCAATAGGCTTCATCCCCTTGTAGAGCTTGATTTTCTCCAAAAATTTCAAGTTAATATTATTGTTCGTTTTTGAGTTTTTTTTTAAACATTTTCCCCACTTTTATTTACATTTTTTTCACAATAGGCCCAATATCTTTATAGAGCTTGATTTTTACTAATCCTTTTGATAGTGTGGATAGCAAGTTGGTGGTCCGAGCCCCGAAACTTTTAGTTTTTTTTTTTGTTTTTTTTTTTCCTAAAAAAAAAAAGGAAAAATATTATTGTTTTATTATTTCACAGTCTTGATAATTTAAAATGTTTAGTTTTTAAAAAGTATATACTTATTCAATGCATAGTGGCGCATAACGAGGTTCATTCATTTTTATGTTGGCCGGCAATTAAACCTCGGAAAAAGTCTGCCTTTTTGGAATTAATTTTTTTTTATATTTAATTAAGACGCTATTAAAATTTCAAATCATATTTAAAAAAAATCAACTTTGGGGTTGATTTATTAATTATAAACCCTCTCAAAAGTGTCTGCCTAAATTACTAGTATATTTAGAATTACCTAAACTTTCAATTGTTGTTTGTTGGCCTCTGAATTAAACACTTTTTTTGGGTCATATTTTACGACCCCTTTCTATTATGCCCAGTACCTGGTGTCCCGGGGTGGGTCTAGCCAACACAGGTATATCTGCTTTTCCATCCAAATAATTTCAAAGTGCATCAAACACTTAATGAAATGTGTGTTACTAGCTTTCCGACTATAACTAACCTAACAGGTTACAATTTTTTTTAGTTTTAAGGTTTTGTCATTCGAACTTTTGTATTTTCGAAGTTTTGTGTTGTGTGTTTTGTTATTAGAGTTTTTCTATTTCCGAAGTTTTATCTTTTGTCAACGATAGGCACGGATTGTTACATGATTTTAAAATGTATTTTCTTCGAGAAATGTTTTCGGAAACGTCTGTAACATTAACACAAAGAAAATAAATTTTATTAACAGTTACACAATTATCATCAGAAATACAAAAAACAATTTAAAAAAACAGTATTTAACACTTGTCTGTCTAATTAATACCCCTCATATTACCTCCACGAGCCTGTATAACGGCATTCATTTTTCTATGCATACTGTTAATCAAGTTGAATAATTCATTCTATGGAATTGCTTCTCATTCCTCTAAAAAAGCCACTCTGGGCTGATCCAAGGTAAGAGGAACAGGTACACGGCTTTGAATCCTGCTACCGAGCATATCCCAAATATGCCATTTGGGTGATACCAACTTCGTTCAAATATTCCGTGAGGGCGGGCATTGGTATGCATCAGTATGAAGTTGTCACCAATAAATGGTGCATATGGAACAACATATTCTTGTAGGATCTGATTTATGTACCTATTCGCAGTTACAGATCCCCTAGGGACCATGTACAATTCTGTACGCGCCTCCGAAGATATTCCAGCCCACACTATAACCACAGACTATAACTGAACCCCCTTGAAACGTTATCCTAGTGCTAAAATTACACTCGGCATATCGTTTACCTGTTCTTCTCTAGACTCTTTCGCGACAGCCTTGTGATCGTAAGCAAAATCTGGATTCATCGGTAAACAACACAAAGCTCTAGTCGTCTGCATTCCAATTTTGATGCTCCCTAGCGAATTGTGTTCTGGCTACACGATGCTCCCTGGAAAGTTCTGGTCCTATAGAAGGTCTTCTAGATCTCACATTAGCTTCTTTTAACCTTCTTCTAACTGTTCGTTCACTAACATTTACGTTCCTGACATGTTCAAGGTTATTTCTAATCTCTACAGCAGTTGTGTGACGATTTCTTAGTGCTGAAGATATCATAAAACCGGTTCCAGGACGTCGAGTATAAAGTCCCGTCTCTATAAAACGTGTAAATACACGTTGCATGGTACAGCGTGATACCCCGAATCTGTTAGCCACGTAAATTTGACTTCTTCCGTCTTGAATAAGAGCAACAATAGAAGCAATAGTTTTTGCGCTCAAAGACATCTTAAAATTCGTACTAATTGACATAACCAAATACTAAACCATAGAACATAATAAACACTTAACTTAACCTTTAATGTCATCCTGAAAATCACTGAAAATGCATAGCCTACTTGGAACACTGAAGTTAGGGCAATATGATAACTTTTGCATTATTGAGATTATCGTACAATATCTGGAACCGAGCAAATTCTCGGATCTGGAATATATTCAATTTGGAAAGGCATTTCATGTTAAAAAATCTTCAGGGTATTCTACTAAACCGTGTTCTCTGTTGGATAAATAATTAAAACCTAATTAAAAAACAAATTAAAAAAATAATGCATTTTTATAAAAAATTATCGAGATGCCCGTTTTTCGTGCTGGTGAGTGTAGTTCGAGATATTGTTTTCGAATTTTTCTAATTCGAATTTTTGATATTTAAACTTATTTCATCGACTCATTTTCTTGTTTTTTTACTTCTTCCCATCAAAACACAATTTTAATACCGTCTTGGGCATTTACTATAGTAAACAAAATTAAATAGGATTCTATATGGCAACGTTGCAAACTAATTGACCGCTTACGTCAAAAAAGACAATTCCATGAGTTTTTGTCAGTTTACCTACGTCAATTTACCTTTCGTAGCTAAAAATTATGTAAAAAGTTACGTTAAACAATGAAAATAGTGGCATTTTAATAATATAAATTAAAATTGCAAATGAAACATACTTTTCCTTATCTAATTTTTGTTAAACTATTACAAAATAGTAATTTACTTCAATTATCTAGTGATAAAACTTCGAAATTTGTGCATCTGGTTTCTTTGTCGTGGTGTGTCAAGTGTTTAATTCGATCGCTAACGCACCCGTTATCCAATATCTTCAGATATCTTTGATTGTCATCAAATATGCTTATATAAGGATTAGTATCTTCAAAGTCACATATTAAGGTTTATATGGACCCACCTCCTCACTCGTTTCTGACTCTAGAGATGCCTCTACCTGTCGAATCAAATTTAGTACACAATTTATTAAAGTTACAGGGTTCTATCTGTGATAGAATAATATTTCGTTAGTTTATATCGCCGCCAAAAGAGACTGCTAGCACAATAATAGATTACGCGGAAGATCTTAATGATTCGATGCGAAAAACGTTGCCAAACTTCAATATAATTATGTTTTATTTGTTTATATTGTAAGCCGCGGACGGCCCAAGCGATCCAGCTAAGAGATGGATATGACCTGGCGAGCTTTTGTTAAGTCTTCCACTGGTCAGCTCAACCATTCTCAACTATGAACCCCAGTATATATACCAATCAGTATTGGCACTCTGAGGCGGCACGTTTGATCTTTAAAAGTAGAAATTTTAGTTGACACTTGACGTTTTCGGGATATGAAAAGTTTTCTTTACACGGACTTGGTATACATGGTTAGTTGAATTTTTGTTCTGCTGCTTTTCAAATTCGTGTGTACGAGGGAGATGTGAGATACCTTTATAGACAACGGTTGAACAACTTAATTACTTTGAAGAAGAAAATAGATTAGATATCAGGGCAGTCTTCGCAAATGTAAGAAGGACAGAACCGTTTTAAATTTTTTTATATATGCGAAATATTACTTTTTGGTGAAAAGTTTAATTACTTTTAGTTCAAAATATAACGTTAGTTTGTCAAGGGAAATATATAACACACAAGGTTAGAGTAACAAAATAGAGGTATTGCTTTATTTCTTAAGAATTACTGTAACCTAAAACTTTTTTAGTATATTGTAAACATTTATTCTATACGTTATTTAGATACTGCAAAATCGGAAAGTATGTAGTTTTAAATTTAAAAATTTGTAACGGAGACATATTTAGTGTAGTTTTTTTACAAATATATACTCAGTGACTTGTTTTTGTGAATGAGTTCAAGTATGGCAGACTAAAATCGTTATTTTTTATTATGAATTAATTTGAATTTATTTTAAAATGGGAACTAGGTATATGTATATGGTTTTCGTAGTTTTTACACTTGTGATAAAAATATCAAAGTTATGTATATTGGCTATTTACTACACACAGCAAATTCATAGACACAATACATATTACTATTTGACATTATTGTAAAACCACTAATTTAAAATTGACTTTAAACTAAGTGACTACACACAGAATTGTTTGAAAGCAGCCATAAGGTATAATTTATTTATTGGATACTATAAAAAAATTAATAGTAGTTACATGTAGAGTTAATAAGTAACAAGAAATTTAAGACCAAAAACAAAACAAACCTTTATATCTAGTAAAATTAATTTAGTACAGTTCTCAACTTTCTTAGGCTAACATTAAAGATACCTATTTGGATCTCGCTAAGAAACTCATTGGTAACAGTCATCATCTTGTTAAAAGGAGATATACTACTTGGAGCTAAATCAAATAATTTTTTGTTACTTGGGTTTCTTAGATTAATCTTTGCAGCATTAACATTTATATAGTCAATCAATTCACAATATTTGTACTTAAAATAGAGTACAAAATATATTACAGCCTGTTGCTTTCGTCCTTGTAAAAGAGATTTAATCTTAAAACTGTTGAGCATAGTTTTATACGAGATCTTAGGTATAAGGGTACAAGTATTTTGTATGACATGAAGGTACCGTAAAAATATTTTTTGTACTTTATCACTATCATTAATTTGTGTGGCTTCCAAGGGCATCCACATTTGTGAAACATACTCAAGATGGAGTCTTACTAAGGCGTTATATAATTTGATTTTGGTGGTAATCCTAAATTTTTTTGTATTTCTGATTTAAAAACCTAATGCTTTTATTGCTTTTTTAGTTATGTGTAAAAAATTGTTATTGAACTTCAAATTAGACTGAAAGACAACTCCCAAATCCTTTACCTCATATTCACCATTTAATGTGACATCACAGGTCTTATTTCTAATGTAAAACATTAAGAGGCTATGGATCCTTACAACTTAAAATATGCATACGTTTGTAAGTGTTAAATAGACGGATAAAAAGTGTTGATTTTTATTTACAACTATAATAAGAACCCATTAAAAAGATTAAGAGAAATAGAACATTTCAACAAATTTCTATAGGTACACATATTTTTGATACCTGATAATCAATAAATAATATATTTTTTGGAGTAGCAACAGGTTTATTAATACACAACTATTATTTTGTTACAAATTCTTATAATATTTATAATTAACATAATAGTTTATATAAGTCCTTTAAAAATAATATATTTTGATTTAATTGTTGAATTTATACATGAGCAATTTTCCTTGTAGCGTTGTTTACATTTTGCAGAGAAATATTGTATTCTGCTTTTAGCTGATAAATCATGTACATGTAAATGGGTTGAATGTAGACAATGTTAATGTTTTTGCTACTACTGCTGGCTAGGAATGCTGGGCTGGGACACCAACAAAAAAAATGAAGCACAAAGCACTAGATGTTTTTATCACTTATACACGTACAATTTACAACCATTCAAGTAACGAGCATTTTGGAAATACTTCACGAAAACATATTAAACATAAATCAGTCGAAGGCAATGTATTTTCTTTTTATAACACACCTTCTTAGCTTGATTACTTTTAGTACTCTATTTATTCCAATGTCCTCAAATAAAACGAGCAAAAATAAGGATAAAACACACACTGAAGTGTATTTGGGGTATTTTTGATCTAAATCCACTATCAAAATAACAAATTTTTCGTTTTTAAGCTGTGAATGTATTACAAAAACTACTTCGATAAAATGTAAACAAAAGTTTATTATTTGTGTACGAAATATGGGTTGCCTGCGCATGGTAGCGAGTTTTTAACCGGATTTATGACAATTGATAGGTTATATCCCGAAAACGTCAGCGCAGTAAAAGCTGCGCGTCTTTTTCCCGCCCAGGGAGTGTCATGGGCCTGTATGAACTTTACTGAAATAAAATTATTTAGGGTGAGCGCATTATTCTTAAAATATGGTATAAAATTAGAACAATAATATGGTTTGGCGAATGGACTGAGTCCGCGCAGTCAAAAAATTAAATAAAAAAAACTGACTGGAGGATACGTTCGCGCGCTATGGTTGGGTACTATTTAATAATAAAATGAATATTAAATAATTTAAATGAAAACTATCCATAATTTTAAAGGTGAGAAGAGAAAGAAAAAAACAATAGACAGAAAGGGAAAGAAAAAAAGAACGTAAACAAAAGCTCAAGAAATGCAACTTCCAAACGATTTAATGTACACCTCAGGTATACATTTTTGAAATTGAATAGTATAAAAGAATAGAAAAATGTGATAGTATACAGAGTAACTAACTAATATGTATCTTAAAGGTAAAAAAATTACTCAAAATCAATCCTACGTAAATTAATTTTAGGAAGTTAAATGACAACCGGTTTCGGGATTAGGCCATCATCAGGTCTAAAAATATAGTAATAAGCGCATACAATATAAGATGACGTCTCGAAATACACGTGTATGATTAAAAAGGCAGTTGTAAGAGATACGATATGTGGGAAATATGATAGAAATTGTACAAGTTGAAAAAGGTTTGCATAAAGAAACTTATAGGCTAACATTATTCATCGCCAATTTCTCACATTTATCAACATGTCCCAGTGCAGTGGCGACAGAAGGGGGCACAATAGATCTTTTACGTCGCAGTGCTTTAACACCTCATTCTCAACATAACATAACATGTCCCACATATGATATTTCTTACTACTACCTTACCCTTGTTGGGGCTCGGTTTTAATCATGCACGTATATTTTTTTAACCTTTTTATGGGGACATCCTAGTAGTGTTTTGTAAGCGCTTATCACTTAATTTTTAGACCTGATGATGTCCTAAGGCCAAAACATTTAACTTAATAAATATAATTTATATGGAATTGATTTTGAGTTATTGTCTTACTAATATATAGGGTGTTTCATTAAAAAAAAAAACAAGAATAGTGGTCATAACCGGGGAGGAGACCGTAAAAGTTACAACGAGTATACTACGAGCAGAATTGTCCCTTTATATGATTTTCGACTTGTTCTTGTATTTTTTCATGAAAGCCTCACTTTTAAAATTATTTAAAGTGGATAATTTTCATTGAAAATTCCTGTGTAGGGCAAAGTGCTAATACAATGACGTTGTATCCATTTTTCATCTCTGATAGACGAATCGTCATTTCATTGATGTTATAAGATCACTGAAAAGTCATAAATGTTGCATAACAAAAAACTGGTTATTTAGCATTTTTCAGAGAATTCAGTATAGGATTAAATTCAAAAATTATTCTTTAAATGTTCCAATTGTGGATTTGTGAAATCAATAACCAGAAAGAAACTTCCTCCTCCTCCTCCTCCTCCTCCTCCTCCTCCTCCTCCTCCTCCTCCTCCTCCTCCTCCTCCTCCTCCTCCTCCTCCTCCTCCTCCTCCTCCTCCTCCTCCTCCTCCTCCTCCTCCTCCTCCTCCTCCTCCTCCTCCTCCTCCTCCTCCTCCTCCTCCTCCTCCTCCTCCTCCTCCTCCTCCTCCTCCTCCTCCTCCTCCTCCTCCTCCTCCTCCTCCTCCTCCTCCTCCTCCTCCTCCTCCTCCTCCTCCTCCTCCTCCTCCTCCTCCTCCTCCTCCTCCTCCTCCTCCTCCTCCTCCTCCTCCTCCTCCTCCTCCTCCTCCTCCTCCTCCTCCTCCTCCTCCTCCTCCTCCTCCTCCTCCTCCTCCTCCTCCTCCTCCTCCTCCTCCTCCTCCTCCTCCTCCTCCTCCTCCTCCTCCTCCTCCTCCTCCTCCTCCTCCTCCTCCTCCTCCTCCTCCTCCTCCTCCTCCTCCTCCTCCTCCTCCTCCTCCTCCTCCTCCTCCTCCTCCTCCTCCTCCTCCTCCTCCTCCTCCTCCTCCTCCTCCTCCTCCTCCTCCTCCTCCTCCTCCTCCTCCTCCTCCTCCTCCTCCTCCTCCTCCTCCTCCTCCTCCTCCTCCTCCTCCTCCTCCTCCTCCTCCTCCTCCTCCTCCTCCTCCTCCTCCTCCTCCTCCTCCTCCTCCTCCTCCTCCTCCTCCTCCTCCTCCTCCTCCTCCTCCTCCTCCTCCTCCTCCTCCTCCTCCTCCTCCTCCTCCTCCTCCTCCTCCTCCTCCTCCTCCTCCTCCTCCTCCTCCTCCTCCTCCTCCTCCTCCTCCTCCTCCTCCTCCTCCTCCTCCTCCTCCTCCTCCTCCTCCTCCTCCTCCTCCTCCTCCTCCTCCTCCTCCTCCTCCTCCTCCTCCTCCTCCTCCTCCTCCTCCTCCTCCTCCTCCTCCTCCTCCTCCTCCTCCTCCTCCTCCTCCTCCTCCTCCTCCTCCTCCTCCTCCTCCTCCTCCTCCTCCTCCTCCTCCTCCTCCTCCTCCTCCTCCTCCTCCTCCTCCTCCTCCTCCTCCTCCTCCTCCTCCTCCTCCTCCTCCTCCTCCTCCTCCTCCTCCTCCTCCTCCTCCTCCTCCTCCTCCTCCTCCTCCTCCTCCTCCTCCTCCTCCTCCTCCTCCTCCTCCTCCTCCTCCTCCTCCTCCTCCTCCTCCTCCTCCTCCTCCTCCTCCTCCTCCTCCTCCTCCTCCTCCTCCTCCTCCTCCTCCTCCTCCTCCTCCTCCTCCTCCTCCTCCTCCTCCTCCTCCTCCTCCTCCTCCTCCTCCTCCTCCTCCTCCTCCTCCTCCTCCTCCTCCTCCTCCTCCTCCTCCTCCTCCTCCTCCTCCTCCTCCTCCTCCTCCTCCTCCTCCTCCTCCTCCTCCTCCTCCTCCTCCTCCTCCTCCTCCTCCTCCTCCTCCTCCTCCTCCTCCTCCTCCTCCTCCTCCTCCTCCTCCTCCTCCTCCTCCTCCTCCTCCTCCTCCTCCTCCTCCTCCTCCTCCTCCTCCTCCTCCTCCTCCTCCTCCTCCTCCTCCTCCTCCTCCTCCTCCTCCTCCTCCTCCTCCTCCTCCTCCTCCTCCTCCTCCTCCTCCTCCTCCTCCTCCTCCTCCTCCTCCTCCTCCTCCTCCTCCTCCTCCTCCTCCTCCTCCTCCTCCTCCTCCTCCTCCTCCTCCTCCTCCTCCTCTACTACATTAAATCTGTAGGCTGGCTCACGAGCTAGGAGGTGCCGATCTATTTAGGAAGATGTAAAATGGGTTTAGAAAGGCCTAAGTGCCGTGGGTTAACCCACCCTCCACACGTTACAGATATAGATGTTAAACTTAACGAAACTGTTGCAATTGAAACATATGCTTATATTACAAAGAATACAGTTGTTGAATGTGGTTTATTCATCTTTTAAGAAAAATGTTATCGTTTCTTAGGAACTTCACCGGATGGATAGGTAGATGATGCTAAAATTTTTTAGTTAAAGTGTTTTTACTCAGCTCGAGAATTTGCACTATTAAATGCACCATAACATGTTAAATACTTTTGTTCTACTACTGCTGATGGCAAAAAATTGTTCCTTAGGAAAACCATAACTATTTTTACTAAATGTTTAGCAATGATTTATTTTTTGTAGGATCAATAAGAATTTTTAAAAGGTATATTTAATAAATGTATTTATAATAGAAATAGTTTTTTTTTTAGGTAAAAAAAAAAATGAAATATCTACTTAGGTACTATTATGGTTTTTAAGCCAATCAGATTTTTACGAATTTATATTTTTTAACAGAAAAAATGTCATTACTAAATACCTGTTGTTTTAATTTCAAAATCCATTTTTTTTACTTGCCAACCTTCTTAAATATTGTCCTACGATCAAATTTCTACCAAAAACTAATCAACATGCAATTAACATGATACTGATATTTGGTAAACATCTGTTCACCTTTTTTAATTGATAAAACACATGAATCATTCAGAATGCACCTTTCATTTAATAATTAAATAATTCAAATATTCTGTAAAATGAATAGGTACGTTTGCATCGACCGAATTATTAATAGAAAAATATTTATTTAATCCAGCGAACTTAGTAATACAACTCGATCTGGCAACACGGTAGCGTTGGTGTATGCGGACATCCGAAATTTCTGTTTAAGTAGGAAATTTAGTGCTCTCTGTGAGCAATTTTAGAAAGTACTAATTGATATGGCAGTACCTCTCAGAGATAAGACTTTGAAAGAGGAAATTAAAAATAGTGTTATTGTTTAATTGAATGTTTTACTAAATTTATAAAAAACTTATTAATGTTTCGAGGTCAATGTCTTTAAATATAATTATTGAAGGTATATTCTTTAATATTACAATCATTTTTATAGTTTAAATCTAATTTTTGTTAATAAAATATAGATATTCTTCAATTACGTCATTTCTTCATGTTCAAAAATTTTCAAAAAATTTATGTAAGTTTTAATTTATTTTATGAAATAATGATCTCTCTTGATATTCTAGTTTCTTTGTTTTAAACTTGTAAAAAAGTAAATTTTCCGATTTTTCTTGAGAACAAATGATACAAACCGGATCAAATTTTGGTAAAATAATACTTAAAGTTGTATATACATTCACAAATTTTTTCAAAAATTTTGAACGTGTAAATACTTTTTCCGGGGGTCTCTTTCAAGCAGACTGCTTCTAGGCACGACTCAGACAGAGCAATGAATTCCGCTTCTGTATAAAAGAGTTACACACCTTGTTTAAATATTACTTGTTCTTCCATAAAACAAGTTCTCTTTAATTGCAAAATAAATTATATAGTTTTAAATTATTATTTATTGAAAATTGTGAAATTAGTATATCGTAGATCGCAAATCGAAATCCAAAAGGTCAGAATAATTTGTAATAAGCTCCAGAATAATTTGACAATTCGGAAAAAAATCTCAAAAATCCCTCTACGAATTATTAAGACAATCCCTGAAACCCAAAGGTGAAAACACATAGTTGGAGATTTGCAAAAAAGCCTGTCAGCTCCAGGATTCGAATCCAGACATTTTTATTCTGTACACAAATGCCCTTATGACTGGATTTGGAGGCCATATGATAGTTATTGATGGTTTAGTAAATGCAAGGAGAGATGACACTATAAAAGTGTCAAATATCAAATATCACCATCTTAAGAACAAGAGATCATTAGTTTATAGAATAAGCGAACAAAAAATATGACAACATTGTAGGATTCTCCTTCAAAACTTTCTCTTACAACAAGGTTTTTTTTTATTTATAGGATGGAAAATGAAGGGATAAGAATTTCTGGGGTTTGACAATTTCGCTCGATTTTAAGAGCATCTAAAAACCAAGCTTTTAATGATGAAGAAGTATTTTCACACGTTGATCAAAACCTTTTCAAATTCTCATAATGGATAAATTGGAATTACGTGGAAAAGCGAGAATAAATAAACTAGCACGAATTACAATCATTGTTGATTTTACTTCAAGTATATATTTTTGAGTAGGTACCTACCTAACGCAATGTGTATATTCATTCACAAATCTATTATCAAATATTTATTTACTGATATTGGCAATCAATTCAAGACTACTATTTGAGAACTCGATTTTATTCTATTGAATTCGGAAAGTATGCAAGGACTCTTTACATTTTTTTTTAATATCTTTAAGACTGGCGTCATCGAAACAATGGAAATATTTTGCCTGAAAAGGACATGGGAAATATTTCTAGAACAAATATTGTTCGAGATTTTATCTGGTTTTGGTCCGCAAATAATACGTAGAAACATAAAAATTATAAAAAATAGTGTATCTTGCCTTGTATCATGGGAATGAATATTGTTTTATTTACTAACAACAACATAAAAAATACTATAAAAGTGTTTAACATTTAATTCCAAAATGACAATGACAATGAATAAATATTAACCTACGTATAACAAAACTTAAAAATTATGTACAGCGTGTTTTAACAAATATACATTAATACACACTAATTCGCTGTTACTTTTATGTAGTAATATAAGTAATATTAAAGTATAAATATAATTAATCTAATCTAATAATTCTCTTTTGGGTTAAAAAAACTTTTATGGCGAAGGCAGAACCTTCCTAGGCTGTGATTCCATAAATAATTTTTGATTACAATTTGGCAAAGTATATTAGAGAAATACGGTGCAATTTTAAAGTTTTATTCAAGTTTTTGTAACCTATTGCACCCAGGTACCTTTATAATTTATTAATTCGATTTTATTAAAGAAAAGTTGCATCCTTATTAAATTTAAAATCCTGCATTTAACGAAAAATATCCCAGATAATTAAATCTTATTTACAAAACCAAATAAACAAAATCAATAAGCCTATCCACATAAGATGTAATTTTCTCGTACGTGTCTGGGAACCCATTTCAAAAACACCATAAAATATATTTCTTTTCTCAAAGTAATAATCATTAAAACAGTTATCCCACTTATCTTAAATCAATTTCGAATATTAACACTAATTTCGATATGATTTCGAAAATTTTTCAAGGCACGTAATAAACCGACCATCCATTTTTTATTCAGCCAAATTCGTTTTCACCGGAGACAAATTGACGTCAAAAAAGTCATTAAAACGGGTATAAAGACCCGAACCCCAGGAACTCCATAGTCATTCATTACTATTTTAAACCCAGTGCAATTCTGTTGCTTTTCAAATTAGTTATATTTCACGTTCAGTATTCAGTACCTGTTACAAAGAGACGCTTTTCCTTACCAACTCCTATCCTACCTTACCACCTATCGACGTTCTACGTCTTGACGATCTATCTCCCGAACGCTATCACGTCTCGACACCCTCCCTCCTATCCGACGCTCTACGTCCCGGCGCACCCTCTCTTATACGATGCTCTGCGTTCCGATGCCTTCTCGACGTCCCGCCGTTCTACATTACGACGCTCTAGGTTCTGGTACTCTACGTCCCGATGTGTCTACATCCCGATACCGCTGTTCAATATTTCCGCAACACAATATAAACACGTCAGAAATAGATGGTGAGTCAATAATTTAAAAAAGGGTTATTATATTATTCATTAACATAACATTTGGGCCGGTAGATGGATACGTCCCAGTATGCATTTGCCGTTTTATTATACCAGCCTAAAATTATTTAAGAATCTGGTCTACCGAAATGCCGATACATCCTCACTTATAGCTAATAAATTGACAGCTCAGCTGACTGGAGTAAATGGAACTTCGGGCGGCTAGACATTTTACACAAATATGCGGTGTTACTCCAGGGTTGGACTGGACTGTCTTAGATAATTATCTCTCAATCTTTGCACCGTAGGTAGATTTGAACATAAGGGGTAATTCGCTAGTATTAGTTCTATTCTGGTAGAACTACAGTACATATACCCCCTTAGGTGAGGCTGAAACACAAGGGATATCGGTCTGTTATTATTTACGTTCTCTTAAAAATATCACCTCCAAGGTAAGATCATAACACCTGATAACAATGATGATGTGTTTGATGCTGCTAACGAAACAAGTGATATTGAGCACTCTGATTTTCCACCTGTAGCTTGTTATTCGGGAAAAGAGGGAACTCAAGAAGCAAAACGTCCTATTGATACTCCAACAACAAGTAAAAGTACACGGAATAAAATGGTGGATGTAAAGGCAGCAATTTAAGGAATGCATATAGGTAAAAATGCTTCTTGTAGAAGTATGTATTATTGCTGAAGATAAAATATAACGTGTATTGAGGCATAGTGCACTTCAATCATCTGGACGTTCGTCAGCATAATCTAGTCGTACTAGCTTTTCACTGCATGCGAATATTTCTAAATCTTCAGGAAGCTCTTCAGCTGCTTTTTTGACATCAGTAGTCTTATTATGACATGAAACATCCATGTTAACGAAATCACGACACATGTACCGATTATGAAGACTAGATGTACCAATACAGCGTTCAATGTAGCCATTGAGATAGAATAAAGAGGAGATGCTATGACGATGCTAAAGTGTCCGCACCTTTGCATTACACTTTTACGACATATTGTCATGGAGCTTTCGGTCCTGATGGAGTCACTTTAAATAGTGACTCCATGTGTTACCTGACTCGGGGAAATAAAAGAGCAGAACAACAATTAACAATTTATTAAAGACAAATAATTATCCACAATATTACAATAATATAAAAAGGGCCTTACCAGAGCTAAACGTCTAAAGGCGACTAGGGCAAGTCACGTCACTTCTTTTAATGTGATAAGAGAAGATGATGAGACTCCGGCAGAGAGTCTATGGTGAGACGTCGACCAAGAGTGTCATTATTGTTGACCTAGCCGATTTTTATATTAATCGATTAAGGTCAGTACATGTCGAGTCTAATATTATATTTACATTTATTGAAGACGAAGTTATGAATAGAATTTACTGTTTATCAAAATATTATATAAAATATTATGCTGAATTATTTAATTTAGCAAGTGTATATTTGTTTCACCCTAGTTTTATTGGGCTTGACATTTACTGCCTTCGATCATGGTAGACTGTATGACTGTATTCGAAATAGATTACTCGGGGTGAAGGCCTTATGCTCCACCCTGTAGCCTCTGGAAGATACTCTTGAAGTTCTGGTTGATGCACTGGGTTTTTTCTAATAAAACTATCACCCTATATTCGAATTTGATATATTCACGGCTTGCTGATTTCACATTTTACACATTTACTACTTGGTTACATAAATTTATTGATCGATTACGACATGTTAACTTTTGTAAATTAAATCGCACAAATGCTTTAAATTAACTTACGGCGACTGCCGGCTCTTTTAAAGAGTTTTACTTGTTGTTTGTTTGACTGACTGAGCGAAAGTGAGTGTTTTGTTTTTCGATGCATGTTTGTTAGGTCGCATCGGTTTTACCGGCTTTCTTCTAATTGTTTATCTAGTATCTTAAGATTGCGCGCGAGAGTTATGATTGGGTGAAAAAATCTCCTGTGACTTTGTTTTGATTGTTTGCGAAGTCGCAGGTGTCTGAAGGTTATTTGAAAGTTAACCGGGTTGTTCTTTCACAACTTTAGATAATTAGTTTATACAGGGAGTGTCTATCTAGTATTTTATTCTTTTTGTTAAATGCGGAGGTTTATACAGGGAGTGTCTATCTAGTATTTTATTCTTTTTTGTATTTGAATGCTGATTTAGATTAGCGGATAGGACATGTTGAATGTAATTTCAACAATATTAAAATAGAAAATTTATATTTTACGTATAGGGTGATATTTTTTTAGCGTGACAATATGTTAAACTAGAGATAGTGGAGCTATTTTTTTTTAATAGCTCCATTTAAATGATATACAATCATTTTCATTCCGTGATATATATAAAATTATTGACTTCAAATAAATCAAAGTACGACTCATATAACCATTTTCATTACACTTTTCCGTGACTTGAAATGCGTCCATTTGTCATATCGCAAAATAGTGTTTATGTCGTCTCTACTTTATTATATCTCGATTAATGTAACTAATTATATGTCACATTCGCAAGCATCAACAAGTACCAAAACTGGAGATATCCTGCCTTAGTATTCTGCCAGACGCAATTTTTTCAATATCTGTTAAAATAGTGAAAACTTGTGGTATTGTCTACTGGGAGGCTACTTTTAAAAGGCACTTAAGACATAAAAATTATTAAAACTTACCAAAGCACTTCAGGTGATCCAATCACAATCTGGCAGGCCATCCCTAGCATTCAATATATTTTGGTAGTATTCCTCTAATTGGGCACATTTTATTTCTTCAAAATTGTGGATAATGTACAAGTAATTATTTTCGTTAAAAAACATATCCATTTGCCTTAAAAATCGTCTTGTATAATAATATGAAACTTCGGAACCTTTGTCTGTCTGCGTAAATTTTAAATCGGAAGTAATCCTTCCTTTCTGGAAATCACCGAACTCCATTATGCTATACAAACACACGAAAAGTGCCGTGTTGTTAGGCAGTTATATGTACGCAAGAGTACGAGTATAATACTGCCGTAAATAAAATAATTTTTTAACTACAAAATATAATAAATTTAATTTTAAATTATTTTATACTTTCATAGTACATTCATAGTATTATAAAAAACACGTTCTTCATTTTATCCGAAAATTGGAAAATTTATCCAGACATTGGCAACACTATATAAGAATAAGTCAAAAATTTTTAACAGCCAAATATGTAAATTAAGAGCGCTACAACTTTTAGCCTTGCCAGCTAGCAACATCAACTAATGGAAAATATATTGAACGCCAGGGACGAATTCCTAGAATATGATTGGAATACATAAAACAAAGGAGCCGTATGAAAGTTATAAATAGATGTAGAATATATTGTGTTTTATTAAAAACAGTATGGCCACAGATTAACACAACAGATGCGAAACCCGGCAAAAGATCAAAGGATTTTGAAATGAGATTTCTATGACCTTGGACTTTTAAATGGGTGTTGCCAATTTTATTTATTTTCAATCAGTCTTACTAAATATGACTTTTTTCTAAACATGCGTTTTGGATGCCAGGGTTGGTTTAGGTAATTAATGTATAGTAGCAGCACTAGTATGTTAAAAAGAGTTGTCGATAGGGGTTTCATTTTTAAACATTTTAAAAGAAAGAGAATATGATTTGTATTAATATTTTCAAAATTGTATTATAGGTAAAAAGTTATGACAAGCAACGAATTATAATGTAAAGGTTTTAAAAATTTATTAAGCGGGCTTTATTAGACATAAAATCAAGTTAAAGACCTCCGTTTTCTCTTTAATGTGTTGAAATAAATGAATTGACAATTAATGGCCTATTGATGGAAAGTTAACGGGAAATTGCAGACCTTTTACCATATTAATACTGACTGCTAATAAAGGCCATATGCCAGGTAGAATTCGATAGTGCCTCTTTGCCCTGCAGTACTGTTAAAAGTATAAATATAAAACCGAATGCATTCTAATATACCTAGAATATTGTAGACATTTTATTTAATGCAGCTATATAGTATATAATTAAGATAAAATGTCTTCTAAAAAATGTATTTTCATAAAATATTCTAGATTAATAACATGTATGAGCAAGAAATTACAATGAATAGTGAGTACCATCAATCCCAAACTGGCCTCATGTCCACTGGTTGAGTATGTAGCAAGTGATCATCGGTGTCTCCATCTATGAACGCGGGACGGAACCCTCCTAGACTGCGGCAGTTAAAAGCCTTTTGACTTTTACCTCGCTCTCATTCAATCATCAACCAACATAATGCTGGGCCACTATTAAAAGGACAAAAGTAGCCTTTTATTTTTTAATCCTCGCATTCATTTTTGCTTCAATTACAGCAAAAGGCCAGCAATATCCCGGCAATTCATTGTTTGTTGGCATACAATATAAACTCATCACTAACAAGTATACCAATACAACTTTTGTAAATAATTGCATACAGCCCTATTAGCAGGAAATTACAATTCTATCGCCTGTAACCACAAACCTAATAAAACAAATATTGAACAAATAGTTTGGTAGGTTGATACTTCTAAACTGTAAAGTATAATTGGATGAAAATGCAAAATAGAACATTTATTCATGAATATTTATTAAATTTGGTTTTAGTTTTATATCTATCAAATTCTTCATGAATTAATTAATTAATAAAGAATCAGATCTAAAGTACTCATTAAGACATTACTTAAAATACATACCTTTCTACTTTTTTTGCTGATTTCTGAAATACAGGGTGATTCATAACTATTGGGACATAGGCTAAGGGCAGGTTATTTGTACAAAAATATGATGACAGGGCCAAATATACCTTAATAAAATATTGCTGTGGAATAAGATACAGGGCGTTAAAGTTGAATTTTTTTCCGTTTTTTTTATGTCACTGTATATTAATGAATTGTTATCAAAATCGGCACAGAGGCATATCTTTGGACAGGGAATAATATTTTGTGTATCATTTCTCATTTTGTTACGGGAGGCGCCACATGAATGATTACTAATGATGAAATTAAGTGGTAGCTTTTTTTGACAAAACTTTTTAGTATTGTTGATTGGAAAATATGATGTAAACGTCATTTCTACGTAATATTGGTACTCTTGTTTAAACACGATAATTTTACCCGTTTTCGAGAAAAACGCAATTGAGCAGCTCACAAGTCTCAGATGGGGAGTTAAAAAAATATTTCACATATGAAAAGTGTGCTTAGGAATGTCAGATAATTGTGTTTGGTACATGTAATTTCTTGACAGTGAATTATTTTTGCTGTTTGATTATAGTCTATTATTATTACTAAGTATTATTATTATTTATCACCCTGTATCTTATTCCACAATATTTTATTAAGGTATATTTGGCCCTATCGCCATATTTTGCTCCAAATAATCTGACCTTAGATTATGTCCCAATAGTTATGAATCACCCTGTATATGTTACTGAATTTTATTAGGTAAAATATTCGAAGACGAATAAATAACTTTAAAAAGTAGTCATTAGAAAAATAATGACAAGGGTGTTTAAATCCTTGAACTGTATTAACCTTCACCTGGCATGCTCATCCTGAGTAACATACCTGGACTCGTGGGGTACGTACGAACCCCAGTAATAAAAATCTTTGTAAAAATTGAAATATTGATTATTTTGTCTCAAAAAATTCAGAGATCCTCTTTAGATACCACTTTAAACTGTAGAATAGTTCTAATTGAAAAAAGATCAACGTTCATAAAAAAAACCTGAAAATTTGAAAACTTGAAAAAAATGCGTTTTTTACAAAAAAAAAACAATCATAACTTTTTCGTTTTTCGATAAAAAGGGCTGAAATTTAGCTGTCTTCTTCTGTTACGTCGCTATAAAAGAATAATAATTGTTTCCATGGGTCTTTAAAAAATATTTATTTTGAGAGCGCTATCCCACTGGCCTAGGTATAATAGTGACTACCGATAGATGTCGTTACGAGTTTGGATTTCGAAGATTTAGATATCTAAAATCGACGAGAAAGAGCGTGGGGTATGTACGTGCCCCCACGAGTCCAGGTGAAGGTTAAACAAATTTTACACATTATTTCAAAGTGTGGGACAAGGTAAGTAATTTTCTATATTTTTTAAAAACTGCAATATTCCAACTGATAAATGTACTGATAAAAACATTCGGTTGGTGTTTTTAGACTTTCAAATAATGATTTGATATCAAAACCTTTCAAATGAATAAAAATATTGTTCATATCTAAAACAAAAGTTGCAGTAGAAAAGTGTTCATACATTTACAGCTATGAATTCGAAGACATTTTATAGATGCCACCACGACGTATATTCTTCGTTTCACTCATGATTTTTCTACATGAGAAGGCTAGACCCAATATTTTTGTCCAAAAATGCACACAACGCAAAGCGTCAAGACCGGTCCTGATTGTCCTGAATGTCACAGAAATGTCATCTCACTTGCAGCATCCTAAGCAAGGTTGTCACATAAAAAATTAAAATTTCACGCGTTTTTTAAAGTGTCATTGTCATTGATAAATGTAAACTATAAACTTTTAAATGGTTTTGTATTATTTTATGTTTAGCGGATTTTAATTATACGTTATTTGTATGTAACGTCTGGGGTAACCACATACTAAAAAATCGAAGTATGTGTGGTAACTAAAAAATGTATGTACATTTTCATTTGACTTAAATTCCAATGTCACATAACATCAGAAAACTTGGGAGCATCGGCAAGTTCGCATAATGAAATAACTTTTGCCTTCGGAACTACGCGAGTGGAAACGAGTTGCTACGAGGGACCTTTAAATGGGTATGGCCATTTATCTCTCTCTTAATTTTGACGTTCTTTGTCAACTTTCGCATCTGGGTAATCTGTGGTATGGCTAGCTAACATAATACATTTTTATTTTACATGTGTAGGAATATTGTGAAGGTAACACAATTATACACCTTTTGAACTAATAACACCTTATATTCTATACTTTTAAGGAATAAGTAACAATGATAAATCACTAATCATACATGAACTTATATACTCATATTATGCGTAATACATTCTTCTGATAAATATGATCAATCTATCCATGATGCATAGCCATAGACGTGTCCTATACAACCATACTGCAGAACTTCGACCTGTAATTACATAAGATAATTAAAATGTTGTTTCCATTGGAGAAGACGCACTCAGTGCGCTCAGATTGACAATCAAGTGTTCCTCGTTGCCACCGATCAACTCATTATTGCCATCCAATGCCATTAATAGTTCATTTCGTGTCACCGAGGGTCTTTATTGCCAACATAGTGCCGTCAATGGGCTCATTAGTGCCATCAAATGGCCATCAAAAGGCTCATTATTTCCATCAAAGGGCTCATTAGTGCTATCAAAGAGCTCAACCATCAAAGGGCTCATTAGTGCCATCAAAGGACTCAATAATGCCATCAAAGGGGTCATTATCTTACCTTAGGATTTCTAAAAGGTAAATGATTTTATGTATTCCAATACCACAACTACTTCATATGGACGTTTAGATCTTCCAGTATGCAAGTCTTCCTTAACCCTATATCTATCATTTGGAAGAACCTCTAAACTCTAAACCCCTAAACTTAGGCAGTAACTTTTTTCTTTCTCCCGTTGCAGGGTTGCTAATGACTTTTGTAAGTACCAAATCTCCTACTTTATACATTTTTGGTGGGCTTCTTTTCTTATTAAATGAGATATCCTGTTTGAACCTATTTTGTTCTAGTCGCTTTGCTGCTCTTTTCCTAATGGTTGTTACATCTACATTATCTTTGCTCTCAGAGTCGTGGATGTCATTATTCATCTTTAGAGGAAATCCAAATAACAGTTTGGCCGGGGTGTAGTTTGTGACTCGGTGCTTTGTACTGTTTATTAATGCCTTGTTGAATAGTGATTATTTTTTAATCCCAGTTATTACTGTTCGTATCTGCTCCTAAAGTAGCCAATGCGAGTATTTTCTTATTAGTTTTTTCAACTTAGCCATTACCACTGGGCAATCCAACTGCTACCGTAAATAATTTAAAACTTTTTGGTTCCAAGAAGTCTTTAATGTCGTTGAAATAAATGCTGTCCCTGTATCAGCTATTATTCTTTTAGAATTTCTAAAAATCATAAATATTCCAATTTGGTACAGCTTTTAAATAAGTAAACTTTGAAAACCCATCTACAATTACTCATAAATATTTATTTCCACTAAGTGCAACAAATAAAATCCACTATCAGAATTTTTTACCAAAACAAAATTTTATAAATAATTTAGGCAAAATTAGAAAAAATATTGTATTGTAACACGTTACGAGTAAGGCATTTCGTAACCGCTTTCCTAAATAGCTATTATATTTTATTACGTACTTTTATGTAATCCTCTAAACCACTGTAGATTGCATCACATGCTTCAGGAACTAGTTTTGATATTTCCGCTTTTGAAACACGAAAAAAGTGTTTTAAACTTTTACACCTGTTTTCGGTAGCCAAGTATGATAGTGTTATCTGCAATTTAATACGAGTTAGTATAAAATCTCTCATAAAAGTATCCGATTTTTCGAATTTGAGGACCTATTGAATTGAACAACTCATCCAAACTATTCGGTGACATCTCCAAACAGAACTGAAATTCAGCTCCTCACGAATTTCTTCTCGCTATCCATTTCCGTATCAACAATCTCTTCTTTTTATTACATTCTTCCTCTAATATTTCCAAAACTTTTTCAATATTTTTTATAGCCTTCTAATGGTATTTTTAGCACGCAGAGCAAAACAGTAACCTTCTGAACTTGACTTACCTCAAACGCTTGCCCACATGAACCGGTACTTGGCTGTGGCACATACTTTATTTAATTAGTATTGAACAACATAGCATAATCACCAGACCTAGCAGATACTGGTGAAACAGTTTTGAGATTTTATTTTTAAGGAGATCTGAACATGTATTACTAAATTATAGTCTCGAATCATCAGTGCATAGAGATGTAAGCGATTCCTATAAGACAAGACGTAATTTATATACGAAATAAATAATAAAGGGCCAATATTGATCCTTGTGAGATTTCATTTTTATTCGCCAGCTTAGTAGATTTAAATATATGCCTATTACTTAACATTTTAAAAGATTTCTCGCACCCAATATACCCGCAGAACATCAGCCAATCAAGCCTCTTGGATTTTCAAAGACAGAATAAAGAAGATCTATTTTAAATTATATTAATGTAAGGTTCGATCTTTTCACCTCTAATACAGTTACATGTAGATTTACTTGACAGATTAACAATCAACAGCCCTATAATTTAATCAGCAAGTAGTTACTTTCAACTTTACTCAGAGATGAAAAGACTGGCCCTAAATCTACAATAATTGTAGATAGTGAATAAAGATTATTAAGGAAATTATAGCAATTGTTGGAAATGTCAGATGTCAAGACAAACATAAAGCGTATTAGATAGGACGTGTAAGATAAGTTTGACTATTTATTATTTAAAAGTAATTTTAAAAAACAGAGTTCAAAAAAATGTTGCAATTAAAAATAAACGAATAGAAAAACAACTGTTTTCTTATAAAAACTAGACTTCAATGCAACAAATAAAATCAACAGAATAGAAAAATCACAAACTGGCACTAAAAAGTATAAAATAATTGCATAATTTAATCATAAAGCAAGTTAATAAATAACCTTTTTCTACGGCTGCAATGATAAGTCATCATTTTGATTCGGCTATTGGAACTTATATCATACACATTTTACACAACATTTCATATTGCACGGGTTGCCCAGCAACGCGTGCGAAATGAAATTTTAATTTAGTAGATCAAAAACTAAGGCGGCTATAATATCATTTTGACGTTACTGTCAGTATAATTAATATTGACAAATAATTATCTTTTTTTATGAAATAAATTAATAAAATGGACAGTGATAGTGATATAAAATTAATACCTCCAAACATAAAGGAAGCTGCAAAAGTAACAACTTTAAATTTGTTGCCACCAACATCAAAAAAATTATATCAACGATCTTATGCCCTCTTCATGAATTGGAAAAAAGGTGAGAACGCAAACTCATTTTCAGAGAACGTTTTAGTGGCTTATGTAAATATTGAACATAATATCACTACTACCTCCCCAAAAATGGTTTTTAATAATTGTACGTTTAATTTTTATAAATAGGTTGGGGTATGGCTTGACCAGTTTTTCAGTTTCAATCGAGTTTATTTATCCACAATTTGTTATTTGCAGTGTAATCTATTCCAGCTAATAAAATAAACCCTTTTATTCGATTTGTGTTTGTTTATGTAATAGAAAGCAGTCGTAGAAAAAGTATAGTATGCAACGAGCACGAAATGAAGCATATTTTGCACGAGTATGAAAGTTTGAAACACGAGCCGTAGGCGAGTGTTGCAAATCATACGAGTGCAAAATAGCTATTTCGTGCGAGTTTTGTAGTCTTTGATTTTTTTGCATCCTATTATCCCTATAAACTATGCATCTAGGGTTCGATTACAATTAGAAGAACACAGCTACGTCATCATTTGGAAAAGTAATTAATTGCACCGCCTACTGGATATTTAGTGGAATATTAATATTATGGGAATATAGGAAATATTGTTTTATAGCCAACAACTTACTTATTTTTTATTTATTGATAGTTTTAGATAATATGTATTCGAAATTCAAAGTAATGGTTATGAGGTTCTTCTAATTGTAATCGGACTCTACCACATACTCAATTTTTATATCTAACACAACACAATATGACTAGCAAACACATAATATTTTTTACGCGATATCACTTTTTGAAGTCGGCGCCAAACACAAACATTTTATGAGACGCCATGGTGAGATGCATTCGATGACTCGTAGCATGGGCGCCGTTCAAAAAATTTCCAGTGGAGGCAAGAATTATAGCATGGTCAAAATACCGCAGGTATAAAGTTATGGCGAAAAAATCCAAAATCCAAAATCACAAACCCAGGGGAACAGACACCCCCTTGCCCTCATGTGGCGGCTCTCAAAAGTCACGATACACAGACTAACGTTACGTTCCTGCGCATGCAGCTTACTGATGGTGACATCACGTGGGACAGAAATATAAGCATTAAAAATCTGATGTGTCCAACACATGACTTTCCTATCTAGTTATTATAGGCATTTTCCGGTTATTTTGTACAACCTATTGCAGCATCTCTATAAATGTTTAGAGGATAAACTAAATATATACATTTTCCACATACATCTACCTCGAAACATTTTTCTATAGATATTCATTGAAAACGAAAATACAGAAAAATTTAAATTTAGTACTTTTCCATTACGGTCCATTTTAGAAAAATCATATAAAAACAAAAATTATAGAAATCGATATCGCAAACAACTTTTAGTTCAACAATTTTCATAAAAATCAGAATTTTGCACATTTTGTCAAATTTCTCGAATACGGACCATTTCAGGAAATTTTGACATAGAACAAAATTATAGATAATAATATTAGAAGTAACTTTTATTTAAACAATTTTCTTCTCCAAACATAAATAACAGATATATTCCATAAAATATAAAAACGGCCTCCCATAAAGTACCCCCCCAGATGTTCCGACTTTGTCCAAAATCTAATCATTTCACGTCAGGCCGAAATAAACCTTAAGTTTAAAATTTAATGTTTTTTCCTTTATCCGTTTTTGAGTTTTCTTCAAATTTCGAAATTTACACATTTTCTCAAATATCTCAAATACGGTCCATTTTAGAGAAATTATGTATAGGACAAAAATTATAGAAAATTATATTACAAACAACTTTTATTTGAACAATTTTTATAAAAAATTATTTTTTTTACATTTTGTCAAATTTCTCGAATACGGACCATTTTAGGAAAATTTTGCATTAAACAAAAATTATAGATAATTATATCAGAAGTAACTTTTATTTCAAGAATTTTCTTCTCCAAACGTAAATAACAGATATATTCCATAAAATATAAAAATGACCACCCATAAAGTACCCCCCCAGATGTTCCGACTCTGCCCAAAATCTAATCAGCTCATTGGACGCTGAAACAAAGCTTAAGTTTAAAATTTGGTGTTTTTCTGTGTATCGGTTCATGAGTTATGCGTTATACAGACACACACACAGACACACACACAGACACACACACACACACACACACACACACACACACACACACACACACACACACACACACACACACACACACACACACACACACACACACACACACACACACACACACACACACACACACACACACACACACACACACACACACACACACACACACACACACACACACACACACACACACACACACACACACACACACACACACACACACACACACACACACACACACACACACACACACACACAGACATCATCGCGAAAATAGTCAAAACGGATTCAGGGGACCTCAAAACGTAAAAATCCGTCAAAAACTCGAGGTCGAAAAAAATCATGATTCCTATACTTTCCTTATATCTGTATACAGATAGGAAAGTAAAAAATGGGAGATGGTGTTTAAAATTCGATATTTTGCCAATTTTAGATTTTATGCAGTTACTTAAGCTTTATTGGTTATTTTATAATATATTCGTTTACAAATATGAAGGTTTAAGGTAAATGATAGTAATAAAAATATTAATTTTTCTCATAAATTATAGGTATTTTGTGACAAAATCCATAACCTGGCCACAAGATAAGTAAAAAATATAGACTAAAAATACAAGTTTGACTCAAATTTGTACTTTCTGGGCGTGGTAGTTCGCTTGCAATCTCTTTTCTTAGTATGTGAAAAAAAAATAAGTGTGCAGAAATAAATTATTTATTTATAAAAAGTAAATGAACAAAAAAATTACTTTTTATTTGGTAAATTTAAATATTTTTTGTAAAGTTTACTTCGAAAATACTCAAAACCAATTTTTCTGTTCATTTACCTTATTATTATATGTG
This sequence comes from Psylliodes chrysocephalus, assembly GCA_927349885.1. NCBI lineage: Eukaryota > Metazoa > Arthropoda > Insecta > Coleoptera > Chrysomelidae > Psylliodes > Psylliodes chrysocephalus. The sequence goes on along the minus strand of OV651815.1, from coordinate 18,702,349 downwards.
TTTGTGTCCTGCTCATTGATGGCATTACTTCAAAAGAACCGTTGTATTGGGACAGGAAACTATTTTATCTGCTAAAATTTTAAAATACCGATTTATTTTCTTTGCTTAATGAGGCCCGTGCACCTGGTGAAATTCAGTTTTCTTTTCTTGCGTTTATGTTTAAGAGGAATCTCACAATTACTTTCCTCAAAATGGATAGGGCAATTTTAATTAAGTTTGTCCTTTCTTAGATAAGAATTTACCCATATTTTGTGGCATTCGGAAATATCTCCACCGCGCAGACCGGCATTTTAAACATTAATTTAGTTCTTCCCTGTTATATATAGGCAAATATATAGTCACTACTAACACAAAACCAAATATATTATCAAATTATTTTACACTATTCAAACGAAAAGTGTCAACATAACTTGACAGTTTGTCCCGCATTAGGCCATGTGCGGTTTGGACGAATTTTGAATCGAAAGTCAGGATACCATTAGTATGTGTATCATGTCAAAAGGTACTTACTAAATTTGACGTTTAATGTCATCGTACCAAGTTTACCTTAGCACTATTTAATTTTCGTTTAAAAGACTTCTGAAACTAAATACTTTTACATACTAGAGTTTGTAAGTATTTCTCAATTTTATTTCTTGTAATAATTATGACAGTGGTGTTGTCTATTATTTTATTAACTGGTATAGTTTGTTTGTAGTACATTCACGTAGGAAAGGATTAAATTTAGGTGTTGAAATTTAAAATTGTGAAGTTTGTAAGTCTTACATAGGGCGTTAGATTTATAGCTGTTGTTTTTGTATTAGAATTATTATTGTAGAAGTATATTTTGCATATCGTTCACTTAGGCTTAATTTGTAGCATTATCTTTTGCGAGTTGGAGTAGTTTTAAACCGAATTTGTTTGGCAACGATTTCAAAAAGTGATATGTAAATAAATATTTTGCTATTATTTGTTAGTTATATGTGTTGTGTTGGATGTAAAAATTAAGTATGTGGTAGATGCATAGTTTATAGGGATAATAGGATGCAAAAAAATATTTCGTATTTAAGTCAGTTAATTCAAAGAATAAGAAGGGTATTTATTAACTTGCTTTATAACTAAATTCTGAAATTATTTTATACTTTGTAGTGCCAGTGTATGTTATTTTTTGTTCTATTGATTTTATTTGTTGCATTGAAGTCTGTTTTTTTTTGAGAAAACATTTTTTTCTATTCCTTTAATTTTAATTGTAACATTTTTTTTGAGTAAGTTTTTTAAAAATATTTTTTTTTTCAGTGAAGTTAAACATAGAAATTTGAGCATGGGTAGACATGCATCTCGTATGAGAAACCTATGGGCGAATGAGTCAGAAAATAACAAAAATGAACGTTTAAAGCAAAATAGAAAAAGAAACAGAGCCCATCGCACTGATCTGTATTATTTTACTGGATAGGATATAGCCCTCTAAAAAACGTTCCGAAAAATTGGCCGATTTGGGCAAATAATATGGCGGACCGGATGTTATTTAATATAACCTCTATTTCTATTTGTCATTTAATTGTGTCAACAAGTTACGATGAGATGTTTTTTTTATTTATTTAGGTAGTATCGAATAGCATTACTATATTTGTGAAGACACAATATGCTTCACGTTTCCATTTTTATATTTTCTTTCATAAAAAAATCAAATTATGGGTGAATTGTCCCAAAGGACATTGCCCGCAAAAGGAATAGAAGAAGAATTAGAAGAAAAACTAATCAAATTATAGGTTAGGTATGTCAAATTATCCCAAAATTTAGTTATGTGATCCCACCATAATTTGCCCAAATCGGCCAGCAGTGTTGCACTTCCGGTCTCCTTGGTGGAACGGATTTTTAGTATGTTAAATATAGCCTATATCCTATCCAGTAAAATAATATAGATCAGTGGCCCATCGTCTCGGAGAAACCTCGCAAGACCGTAAAGAAAGGCTCTCTAAAATGCGAAATTATGTAATGAAACTGTGAAACAACGCGAATATCGCATGTCACTTATTTAAGAGCGGTTGTCTAATGAGACGGCAGAGCAGCGCGAACATCGTATGTCGCCTATCCAAGAGCGGCTGTCTAATGAGACAGCAGAGCAGCTAGAACATGATATGTCTCTTATTCAAGCGCGACTGTCTAGCGAGACAGCAAAGCAGCGCGAACATCGTATGTTCCTTATTCAAGAGCGGCTGTCTAACGAGAGAGCAGATCAACGTGAACATCGTATGCCGCTTATTCAAGAGCGGCTATCTAACGAGACAGCAGAGCAGCGCGAACATCCATAGTATTTAGCCAAACGTCAATCTGCACAATTAATACGCAATGAAAATGGAGAAGAGAAATCGGTTTGACTTAGTGATTGATATGCAAGCCCGTAATAGTAGAAGCCCGTAATAGAAGAAGTGTTGAACAATTTAAATCAGCGATAAACGTGTTTGCTGACATGGTATACAACATTTGCAATAAAATGATTTATCCGCAACACCGTGCTATGTTACAGACAACAAATTTCGATGTTCAAACAATATTAAAAAACAAAACATTCCTGCTCAGGCATATTGGAAGAAAATGATCGTTTCTGACATTCCTAAAGAAATAGCCAATTTGACGGAAATTGAGAAAATATTTTTGTTAAAAATAGTACCATTTTTACAAATTATTCGTGTAAAAAACCGGTTCAGTCAAGATTGGTGTAAGAGGCAAGTTGTTATATTCGCCAAAGATATTATCGAACCCGCTTCAATCTCATCAAGCTGGGTTAGTTATAGTTACAGAAAAACTTGAAAATTTGCAAAGATCCAGAGAATATCAGGTTGATATAATGAAATTAAATAAGGCATTACAATGGTTCCTAGTTAATAACGCACTTTACGAAGTTTTTTTCAATATCATAGATCTAGATGTTGTAATACAAATTACCGAATCACCTGCTAATGTTGACGCCGACTCGGCAAAACAAAGACAAGTAAATACATTTACAAGCATTGACGAAAACATGGCAATTTTACAAGGTTATTTTTATTAAGGCAGTGAAATATTTAGCACAGAATCACGTCGTAAACAATAAACCTATTGCAATAATCGCCTGCATTGTTTTTAGCCTTTTTGATCCTAACGCATGGCACAAAAGTGACGTCGATTATATTGTAATATTGGGAGACAAGTACTATCGTCAGTGTATTGTAGCTCGAGTTAACCCAGATAATCGGGAATTAAATCACAAGTATTTAGCTGTGACAGAGCTGTTACCATGAATCATTTTTAACAGGCAAGCAGTTAATTTGAGTATCAATTACGAAGCAGCCTATAATGGACATATCGATAACGATAATAGTGTCGAAGGTTTCCCAAACTTAAAAAGTACTTTACTCAGATTACAATGCGATTACAGTCGCTGTGTATTGCAGAAATGAATCTGAAACGCTTTGGTTATTCGATTCCCATGCCCGCGGTGCTAAGGGATATAAAGCCCCATTAAGAGGTACGGCCTGCTGCATACGATTCTACAATATAGATCAATTGCATGCCATTTTACGACGAAACTTATATATTTCTCCTAACTGCAAAACCATTTTACAGCTAATTATTGAGAGTTTATTTTAAAGCACGCAATACCATATGCTACTACCACATTATAAAAGTACTAATTCAATCTTATCCCAAGTTCATAATGACACTAATGACACAGTGGCCCAGTATATTTACACAACCAATATGCTTAACACTATTGATGAAGATGTTACCGATATAGGTAACATTATTTTAATCGATAACAATAATCTAAAGAATAAGGTGAGACTGGCAGAAACTACTCGTAAAACCGTACCACTAATAAATTTAGAACGGGAACGAAGAATAAAGAAATGAAGTTGGTCTAAAATTGACGAAAACGTGTACATTTTGCAAGGTTCTTTTTATCCAGACAGTGAAAGATTTAGCACAAAATCACGTGGTAAGCAATGTACAGCTATTGCAACAATCGTCTGCACTGCTTTTAGCCTTCTTGATGCTAACGTTTGGTATAAAAGTGACGTCGATTATGTTGTAATATTGGGAGACAAGTACTATCGGGAGTGTATTTTTGCTCGAGGTAAAACAGACAATCGGCAATTAAATCACGAGTACTAAGCTGTGACAAAGCTGTTGCCACGGATCATTTTTAACAGGCAAACAGTTAACCTGAGTGTCAATACCGAAGCAGCATATAATAGACCTATCGATAACGATAATAGTGTCAAAGGTTTTCCTAACTTGAAAAGCGCTTTATTGAGATTTTTTGAGGGTTATAAATATGGAATATTAACGTCAAATGCAATTACAGTAGCTGTGCATTGCAGAAATGGGATATATAACCTCAATAGGGGGTACGGCCTACTGCATGCGATTCTACAATACAGATCAGTTGTATGACATTTTACGAAGCAACTTATATAACCCTCCTAAAGACATAATTATTCCCTACTGAGTCTATAAGCTTGAATGTTTATTCATTGACACCTATAATGATATTACCAGAAATAGAACAGCCCGAAAATCAACTGGAAAGACATTCGATCATTGAGACTTCATTTCAGAAAACGCAAGACCGTATGCCACTGGCACGTCATTAATCCGATAATCAAATCTTGACCCAAGTTCATAGTGACACTAACGAAAACGAGCCCTGGTATGTTTATACAACCAGAATGCTTCACACTATTGATGAAAGTGTACCTGATTTGAATAACGTTATTTCAGTCCATTGCAGTGATCTAGAGAATAAACTAAGACTTGCAGAAATCACTCGTAAAACCGTACCACCATTAAATTTAGAGCGGGAGCGAAAAATGGAGGAATTGTTGGTATTTTTTGATTCAAGATGGAACAAATGGATTTGGGGAATAAATAAATATTCCTCTTACGTCTTTGGACTATTTCCAAGTAAGAGTAATGGGTTCAGAAGCACAATTTCAACTAAATGATTACCATTTTTTTTTTGCTTTGTCTGTTGTGGCATACTTTCGCGCTAAATCCAGTGTTTCAGTATCCTGTGGAATGCGACAAGGTTACATGGAAGGATTAATAGAAAATATGCATCTGACAATGAGGAACGTACGTGGATCTGCTTCCTACTGAAGACAGTGTTGCTCAGAATTGATTGCCATGGTTAAAAGTCTCGAAGTACCGACGTGGTTTATGACATTCTCCTGTAACGATTTAAATTGGTCAGACGTGACCAAAGCAGTACTTATTGCAAACAGCGGTGACTTGCGTAAAGCAGAAGCCCAAGTCAATTTATTAAAAACTATTTAGTCTCTTCTTTTTCTCCTTTACACTAACTGCTTTGTATGCTTGTATTTCTTCCTCTGCTTGTCTGGTTATGCTTATACTCCTTACTTGTTTAAGCTCTTTCTGCTCCTACCGTTGCTATCTCATCTTCCCTCTCCTTTCCTTAATTGTATAATAAAATTTCCTTAACCTCTTTTAAATTGTTTTGAATTCCAACTTTTTAAATATCAATACAATTCTATTATTCGGGTCCGTATAAGATTAAGAGTGTCGGAATTAAAAGAAAAAACTATTGCAATAAAAAGTACTCATTTTATATAGTAAATACCTAAAAAAAAATTGCGGAAAATCCACAAAATTTTGAGAAAAATGAATTAAAAGTTGTAATTTTATAGGTTATTTTGGTTTTATCATACTATTATGTAGGTGACAATTTCAAAGTTTAAATGATATTATAATTGAAGTAACTTACTTTTGTTACATTTTAACTAAAATTAGATATCTATGGAAAATTATTTTGCATTTGCTAATTTAAATTATATTAAAATTAAATGCATTGTATTGTCTGTTTAACCATTTACTTCCACAAAACATAAAATGAAAAAAATAAATCATCAAATTACCTTTGTTGGCACATGACACATGGGGTAGTTGAGTTTGCACCGTTGCCATATTAACAAAGTTTCTCCAGGTTTTATGTGTCTAGACTTTATAGATAGATGAGAGTTCAGAGATAATTTGAAGCACTAAAAAGTACTTGTTATATACAGTAAGTTAAAAATTTATGAAAAATCACGAATTTTTAAGAAAAATTTTATCAAAAATTGCAGTTTTTTTTACCTTATTTGCCTTATTATCGTACGATGTATTCATGTTATTTGGTCGAATATCATTTATCTGCTTATAAGAACTGAAAAGTTTCAATTATATTTCATAGATCTCATCACAAGATATTGACAAATTTTATCTAAAACTACTACTAAAGTAACTCATTTTCAACACAAAAATAATCATCGAAGTCAGTCGACGTGATAAGAAATTATTCGCTCATATGTTGTCCAGATGTATTGGTATATTGAAGATTTTGATGATTTTCTCATGGATCCTATCATCAGATCTTGATTAAATTTAAATTGGACAACCCCTCTTTCTAAACAAAAAGAATCATAGAAATCGGACATTATGGTAAAGAATTATTGCTGAACATAAAAAAGAAAAAAATATTCCGACGAATTGAGAATCTCCTTTTTTGAAATTGGTTAAAAATGAGTTTTAATTAGTAAGGAATTGACTTATTATATAGTATGAATAAAAGAGAAATGCAGTAAAAGTGAGGATATAACGTCACATTCCATAGGCGTACTTTGCAAAATAAGTTTCTATAATATAAATAAGGCAACGGCATATAAAATGGTATATACGCATTTCATAGATTAAATTTTGAATGAAAAAAGTTATATCACTTACCAAAAATAAAAATAAACCTTGCTTCTGACAAAATTGTTGCACTTTAACACTGAACTAATTAAATTTAACCAATAAATAACAAGGAGGATTATATGTCGTTAATGAGAATAAACTTTTTTTAATCTTTTGGCATTAAAAGTAACACTTCAGTACCTAAAAGTTTAAGAACTTCTTTAAAAGTCACTGTCTTCACTATAACTACTGGTATCGTCGCCATTGTCTTTTCTGAAGTTTATTATTATAGGATCTATTAAGTTTTCCATTGCTATATCCAATTTCCAAAATTAATTTTCCACCTTTTTAACATGATCAATGCATTTTCTCAAATGTTCTCCATTTACATCTGAAACTGCATTCGAAACCAAATTTTGCACATCAGGTAATTTAAATGTTGTATTGTTTCGAGAAACATAACCTTTTAATTGTGATTCTCATCTTTAAATACAGCATCCGAGACGTCTATCTTAGTTCGACAGACTGCGATTCTAATGTAATGTCTCTCTATTCCACACGTAATGTGTTGAGTTCGCACATAAGGATCCCTGTTCAGATCAGTTCAATGGGATTTATCTGCGTGGTAAGGAGGCAATCTAAGAATTTCAATTTCTTTTCTTGGGCCATCTCGTCTACAATATATTTTTGGAATTTGTTTTTATGTTGCCTTGCTATTACGAGTAATTCTGCCTTCAAGGATTTAGTAGGACTGATCTAATTTTTAGAATAAAGCCATTTTGAAATATATTCTTTTTTCCATCTTGTTGTAGTTAGTGCCTTCTTTAGTCGACTGTGATAGGATGCATTATCCAAAATAATAACGGAGTTGGCTGGAATTTTTTTTATAATGTTCTGAAACCAATTTTCAAACATAAGGCCATCCATTTCTTCATGGTAGTCGTTTGTTTTCTTTGACTCAAACATTAATAAACCATCTGACAAAAATACATCGGTGCATCCGATGTGGGTTATTATTAAACGATTTTCTTTTCTTGTTGGATTTTTTAATCCATAAGAGACCCCTTCCATAAAGGCTTGTTTTTTAGTTTTGCCAAATTTCTGTTTATGTTGATTCCTTAAGTCCATTATTTTCCGAAAATAGTCATGTCTCCAAGCAATGATTTCGTATTTATCTGTTAAAAAGCGGGTTCTCTCACGTTTTCTGTAACGAAAATTTATTTCATGTAATCTTTTTGAAGATGAAAATATGATTATATTTGGAAGAGTGTGGCTATTTTTTATTTTCAATGTGCGATATATTTGGAAGAGTGGGGATATTTTTTATTTTTGAATGTAATTTTTTATGTGTAAGAATTTCATTTCGAAAGAAAAAATAATGTACCATTTGCCTTATTACTTTCTTTACCCAAATATTAATAAAGGTTTTGCTCCTTCCCAGGGACTTTTTGGGATGTAAGACTTCTGTGATAACTGTACCTTCTTTAATAATGTTATGCACTGTCCGCTTAGATAGGTCTCATATTTAGTGTCTATTTCATCCACAGAAGGCGAAACAGTCTTCTCGAAGATTATTAAATATGTTAAGTACTATATTTGTTCTCTTAAAGATAATGCTTTATGTTCACTAGGTCGTTTACGCGTACTTGTGCTTGCAATATTTTCTAATGCACTCGCTATTCTTATATAACTGTAAAATTATAATATATATTAATGCAAAATTTCGAATAAATTAAAATACATACGATAAGGCTATGAATAAATAATGTTTGACTTATCTGTAAAAAAAAAGGATTTATTGTTTTATTTTAACAACAAATAAGCACTGAAGGATGAGGTTTAAATAAAATTTTCACCTCTTGAACCTGTACTACGTTCTGAAAATTAAATTATTTCACTCCTTTTTTCTTTAGACTATAAGAATAGTAAAATTTATGAGTGAATGGTGAGAACATGGACGGTTTCTCCATTGGTTCATTTTTGCAGTGAACACCCAGTTAAATCTCATAAAAACACATTATTTTAAAATTACATAATTAATATAAAAATATAAATTTAATTTTAATATTTTTATTTTCATACGTGTTAATCTCTATTTTTGGTATGCCATTGCGCTGTAACTGATGGCGTCTCTGTAGCACAGTATACCTAAGTATACTATGTTATGTTTGTGGTACATTTTGATTAGGTTTTCACGAATGCATGTAGCAAAAAAGAATGGTCAAAACGTCAACAGATCCGTGAAACGCATAAGAATACGTTAATTTGCGCACCGCACACAAACAAAATATGACGTCATAAAATAGGGCAGGGAATACAAACCTTGCCAGTCTAGTACAAAATTTAGTATTTTTTCGTCCTCGGCGTGCAGCATAGTGTTCACGTGTAAAATATATATTGTCCTCCTTGTTTGTGTTCGTTATCTACAAAGATCTCCTTTTTGGCTCTTCAATAAATTGGACGTCACTGTAAATAGAATTCGAAAAATCTGGTATATTTAAGGAATCTGGTACATTTTTTAGACAACTCTGGTACATAACAAAAACATATTTTGACAATACTGTTCCAAAGTCCAAAATCTTTCCTCTATGAAACAATCTAATATAAAACCCGACTTAATTGTGCTCACCTAAAAAATGAATTTAAATAAGAACTACGACTTAAATAAATTGGAAGTATTAATTTCGGTCTTCCCCTTTTTATTTTGCTAACAGTACCATCAGTAAAAAGTCTCATAATATGTGGAAATATCTTCTAAAAAGTATAGAACAGCATCATCTCTAGAAAGTACTTTATCGGCCGTAGGCACGATGAATATCCTACAATGATAAAATTGGGGTTCAACAAAAAAATAGTAGTAACTCTTAATTTAACATTAAAACTCTATTAAACACAAATTTTCTTTTCTAGAAAGTATATTTAATGTGTAATTTCTGTTGTTTGTAAGTCAGGATCTATGATTGTAAAAAATTTTATTACAGAAACCTATAATAAATTACACTCCGTGTACCTAGTGACTATAGTTTACAATAAATATATTTAGACATAAATACATTATTTTACTTATATTAGATGCTTTAAAATGACATTAAATTGATTTATCTTTGTGTTTTCTTTAGTTTTACATCTGATGTGTATCCTGTTTTACAATCTGGAATGAAGTAAATCTTACTTGGATGTTGTTTGTCCTTCATGTTACTTGTACTCATTTTACATTAACCTACACAAAAAAATTAACGGCACTAATGTTCGAACTGCCAACTGGTAATTTGGCGAACTTTATAAAAAGAAATTAGAAATATGAAGACTAAAGATAAGGAGGCGAATTGGTATACTCGAAATAAGGTTCCAAAAAACACACGCTAATTGAGGTGGTACTGCTGATGCTCTTCAAAAGACATGGCTTCTTATGAAAATTATACACATTTTTATCAAAATAATAAAAATAAACTTGTTTATTGCTACCTACTTTCTGTGCCTAAGCACCTGAGGTGGGATTTATATTAATCCAAGTGTTGGATGCCGACTAACTACAGTGAGTCGTAGTAAAAGTTATGTATGTGAGTGGGCGCCATCCAACAATCCCAAGTGATGATCCACTATAAAACTCCAAATAGCCAAACCAAATGCATCTTCTCTACAAAGGCCTTCAAGCGGCTACAAATTGAGTATGCTCCTACTATTATAAAACATTACCTTACCATAGGTCTTATTGCCCAACCCGATTATGAAATCGAACAGACAATTAGCAAGTGGGGTTAAATAACAAGAAAAAATCAATATATAAATACCCAAGTTTTAATATTATAAATTGTTGTGTGTTGACATGGGGTCAACCTCATTCACACTTCAAATAAACAATATTTAACAACTACATCATTTAGTACATTAACGATTAAATTCCCCAACTATTAACAATAGTCCAGTATCACTGGGTGTATTATTCACAACTAAAACGCTATATTATACTTAAAAATTATTTAAATGTGACTAGGGGTAATTTTAAAAATGTAACACATGAGGAGTGTACTGTATTTTTTTAAATAAATAAATAATAGTGATCTATTTACGTATAAGATAAAACACAGCAATAACTATTTATCCCTGGTTAATAAAGAAGTTAAAATTAAATAACAAGGTACCTACATAGCGAGGTCTAGAAGTAGGTAGTAACTACTCAACGTTTACTAGTTAAATTAAAGTTCGGCTTATCAATTTATGTAGGTAATCTTCAGATCTACAAAGCAACAAGATAAACGGCTCGTGAAGCGAGTTTTACCTAACAATTACATTTAATAGGCAAATTACACCTTAGATTTCAAAATACTACCCCTTAAAAGTCAATCCCATATACTGAAAATAAATACAACGAAAAGAAACATAAATTGGGGTTAATAATCGTCTAGGTAAGCATGCTGACTAAAATCAAACTATATTTACCCCTTTAACAGCAATAGGGGGAACACGAAGCACCAAATCAGATCGAGCTGCAAATTCGTGAACAGCTTATCCAGAAAAAAATATTTACATATATATGTGGGCACTGAAATAAAAGACGAAGGCCTTACAAAAAGAAATACGACGTAATTTAAATGCTGCGCAGAAGGAACTTACTTCTGAAATCCAAAACGTGGTTAAATATATCCTCCTAAAAGAGCTCTTACAACATGTGGTCACCAAAAATATAACCAAATCACACACTTTTGTAGTTTTAAACAAAAGGTTGTTTCGCAATATCCCAATTATGGATTTAAATGAATTCCAATAAATTTTGAAACACCTTTCACAAATCCACGTGCCAAAAATGAATCTCCAAAAAGAAGCCGACGTCACTTCCAAAAAAACAATAATACCAACATACCTTAGTGGCAAATAGGTGTCCCATCAGCGCCCTCTATTACGAAATAAATTCTTGGCAGAAAGGGCTAAAATACCAAACAAACCTCTAAAACGAAATAAATAGCCTAACTAAACCCAAATAGAGGTCCTATCTACCCAAAACTGAACATATACCCACAATTATCGTCGGGGCGGAAACGCTAGACAGACATCTTGAATACAGGGCGGCCACCTACTCGTCCAAAGCGTCGCAGAAAATCCCCTGAATCTATGGAAAAAGGCTCGCGAAGAAACGCCTTCGTCAGTGAGTTGGCAAATCAGCCGTTCGACTATTTTATCTATATTAAATATAAATTAGGTAGGTATGGTCAAATTCGAAAAGGTTCATTAAATGCTTTAAAAAACATTGAATTGATGTTTCCTTGTTTTCTTTAGTTTTACATTTGATTTGTATCCCGTTTTACAATCTGGAACGAAGTAAATCTTTTTTTCATGTCTTTTGTTACTCATGTTTCTTGTACTCAGATACTTTTTTCAGAATATTTTGATTCTATTCATCAATTTTTAGAAAAACACTTCATTTTACATTGACTTACATAGAAAATTGATAACGCTGCGTTCGACATGTCAACTACGGTCAGTTTCGCGAACTTTATAAAAAGAAGGACGGAAATTTGAAATTTATATTTTGTTTCAGTGTCTAAGACAATTCTAACACTACTTTAAAATGGTCATGTAATTTTTACCCAATTGCAAATACTATCAAATAAGCAAACATTTGTGTAATTTTTTTGTGTTTCTAATAAAACCGACCGAAAGGACAAAATTTTATTATTGTGATATTTGACATATTTATGGAAACGTGTTATTTATTAAAACACATTATTTTTTAGTAAACGTGGACTCAGTTATGCAAAAGTCAGCAATGAGGGTAGGACAATAGCCCGAGCACGAATACTTTGCAATGTGCTGTGAAATACATATACACATGAAAAATTAAGTATGGTAACATGCTACAATCTTTATATGACTATAATAGTTCACAGATTTCTGTAAATTTCTGTTCGTCCGTCCGATGTCACGTTTTTTATCTGCACGATAATTTAAACGAAAAATGATATCAACTTGAAAATATTAAATAAAAATCAAGCTCTATAAGGGGCAAAGCCTAATGATTTTGAAAAAATCAGATTAAAAATAGGGGATTAAGATGGGTTGAAATGATTAAAAATGAAGCTCTATAACAAGATAGAGGTTTTTGATTCTAAAAAAAAAATGTTAATAAATTATTAAGTTAGGGGGTTAAAATATTAAAAAAAAAAACTCAAAAACGAAAAATAATATTAACTTGAAATTTTTAACAAACATCAAGCTCTATCAAGAGAAGCCCTTCTGAAAAAAAAATCTGATTAAGATTGGGAGGTTTAAAACAGGTTACATTTAAAAAAAATCATAAATGAAAAATGAAAAGCGACGTCAATATGAAATTTTAGTCAAAATCAAGCTCTATAATGAGTTGAGGTCTATTGATCGAGAATAAAAATTAAATAAAGGTGAAGAGGTTAAGGTTAAGGGGGTTGAAATATTTAAAAAATCTAACTCAAAAACGAACAATAATATCAATTTGAAATTTTTGGAAAAATCAAGCTCTACTAGGGAATAAAGCTTACTGATTCTGAAAAAAATCTGATTGAAAAGGGGGTTTGTTAAACTGCAAAGAATATAATTAGAATGCCACGCATTATATATCTTCATTCTAGTTTGTATCTGTGTAATATTATGTATTGTCATGGTACTGATCTTATAAAATAAGCATTTTAGTGCACTTGCTTTATTTGCTAATAAAAGGTGTTTAACAAATATATTATTTTATTTAACATGTCTGACAAATTGTGAAAATGATTAAGTTTACAATAAAAACTGAAAAATAGTAGATAAAGTTTCATATAATAATATTTTTTACATGACCTGATATATATTTAAAAATAATCTCAAAATATGAAGAAAAGTTAGTTGACTAACAAATAATGTTTATAAATAGTTTTCAACGGGTGAGAGGCTAAATATATTAGGTAAAATTTTATTTTAAACGATGTTATTTTAATATATTTATGTTTGTAAATCAATTGTTAAATAAACCAGACATAATAATTATTATTATAATAAAACCAGTTGCAACAACTTGTTTATATGGTATAAGGTATATCAAAATTAAATAATATAATAAACAAACACCAACTTCAAAACAAAACAAGATAAAAATATCTATTGATTTAAGAACATTTTGAAAAAATGAGAAAAAATGTAGATAGTTATACTAAAATAATTTATTTATAAATTTAAAACAATAAAAACATTCATAAACTTAATAATATCATGATAATTAATTCTAATAAACACATTTTGTAATGTGGGAACTACTACTGAGGTAAAGAGATCTGATCTAAGTAAAATTGATTAAATCATCACTATCATAAATATAAAAAAAGGCGCCCAATTAAAAAATATTTATTAAAAAGATAAAGGGATTAAATACATTAAGTACTATATTTTTTATACAAAAATCAATGTCAAGCTTTCTGCATAACCTGATATACATTATTTTTCCCTGTCTTATGAAAAAGTCAATTATAACAAATTATTTTTTGAATAGCTACCTATATATACATAAAAATAAATCAAATAAGTATATTAATTAATTAAGGAGAGTGAGTGAACAAAATATTGATATTGATGAAAAGATTAACTTTCATTCAAATAAATATTTAAACTTATTTTACGGATAGTTTTTTAACCAAAACTTAATAGTTTTACTAGAATTTTTTTCAGGAACAAAGCGATATATGTGAGGCGCTATATTTGACATACTTTTTTGGCTTGCTGATTTGTAAACTTTTATTGTTTTCGTTTTCATTCTTAATTTATGCCATGTATTGTGTTAGTGTTGAATATCTAATAGCTCGTGTCTTTTTTGTGTTGGTAAGTAACTACTTTGTGTAAATAAATTTGTCTACCGTCATGTAATTTACTCTCTATAAAAAGAGAGGTTGTTAGACAATCATTGTTTATATTATATAATATTTTTTTTGCCTTATTTCAAGATAACTGATATGCTTATTATTAACACCTCCCCAAGCTGTACCTCCGTATTGGATTTGTGAGTATACCAATGAATAATTTATTTATTTTTTTATTTTTTTTTTGAGAAATAAATTACAATTTTAAAATTATAATTAAAATGTAGTAAAATATATATGGTGCTGAAATACAATCGTGGTATAATTCATAAAATATGTAAAGAATTTAAAAGATTTAAAAGACAATAAGGTTGAATAAATTATTTACATTAAATATTAAAAATTAAAGATCAAAGATTAAAGCTCAGTACTAAGTAATTGCTTTATAAATTTATGAAAGGGGGTGTTAAATATCTCAAGATCGTTATGAGCGTTGGCTAATATTAACATTCTTGGAATACAGCTGCGAAAAGTATGGTTTAAACGATAAAAAGATACATAAAATGTTTATTGCTGTCGAGTTGTAAGCGTTGGAACATACAGATTTATTTTTGTTAGAAGTTCAGTACAGCTGCATCTGCCATTGATAATTTTGAAAAGTAATGTTAGGTCTCTCTGTTTCCTCCTAGTTTTCAAAGAGGGGATGTTTAGAAAATTCTCTATCAAATCATACTCACAAAGGACACCCAATTTATAGGCTATGCTGTGCGTTATGTAATGTGGAGACCAGACAGAAGAACCATGGCCGACTAGAGGGGGGGGGGGGGGTGTGTAGCCGGGACACTTTCCCGGGGCTCGGACTCAAATGGAGGCCCGTCAACTGGATTTATTGTCTTGTTGTCTTGTATGAGAAATTCGACAGAAGACAATAGGGGAAGTTTTAGGTTGGGGAGGTTTTTTTTTGTAGAAAAGTCAATTTTTTTTTAGAAAAGTAGAGGAGGATGAGTTTTTTGCTTGAAGACTTTTTTTAGAAAAAAATTAGGTAGAGGAGGATTTTTTTTTAAACTTCAATTTAAGTAGAGAGGAAAAGTTTTTGTTTGAAGAGCTTTTTTGTGTTACGGGGCCCGATCTAGAGAATTGTCCTGGGACCCGGCCCGGCCTGGCTCTCGGCGGCCCTGAGAAGAACAATAATCTAGGTGAGGTCGGACTAGTGAACAATAAAGGACTTTAATTGCAGTTGTGTCAGTAAAATTATGTGTTAGCCTTTTGATCAAACCTAACATTTTCATGGATTTATGGATAGCCTTAGGTCTGTGTTGATTAAAGCCTAAAGTATGATCTAGCATAACTCCAAGGTCTTTAATTTGATTAACAGACGTCAAAATATGAGTAGTTGGTACATGGGATCGATAAAAGCATACAACATGGCACTTAATAGCATTAAAATTCATGCCATTTAAGGAACACCAGTTTGATAGACTATCAAGGTCAGGCTGAAGCCAGAGGGCAGCATAAATGGTTTAATTAATTAGAAAAACTTTTAAATCATCTGCAAACAATAGTGCTTTGCTATACTGAAAACAATGAATGATGTCATTTATAAATAAGTTGAATAATAATGGACCAAGGTGTGATCCTTGAGGAACACCTGAGGTAACTTGAAATGAATTAGAATAGTAATGGTTTACTCTAACCATTTTAGTTCTGTTCGTATGATAGCTATTAATCCATTGCAGTACGACCCCATGTATGTCATATTTATCGATCTTTGTACACATAATCAATCTGGCAACCCTTCTCCAAAGCTTCCGACAGAAGATCGACGTAGGTAACTATATTGATGATCCGTTATGATGCCAGAGCAGTCATAGGTAAGGTAGTCTATTATAATGTTCTCAAAAACCTTAGAATAGAATAGAATAGATATAGGTCGGTAATTTTTAACGTCTGACTTGCTACCCGAATTGTATATTGAGGTGACATAAAATAGTTTCCAATAATCTGGAAACTCACCCGTGGCGATAGATTTATTAAAAATATAGAAGAGAGGGCGACACAATACGAAACTGCATTGCACCATTTTTAAATGAGTAGTATCTAATATTTTTCTGATGTATTTAAATTTGTACAAAATAGATCTTAACTTTTTTACTATACTATGTATGTGCACATCCTATTTAGGATGTCTGTCGATTTCATTCCTAAGTATTTCATATGATTTACTTCATAAATCGTGATATTATTATTTTCTAATTGTAAATGTAGGATTTTTAACATAGTTAAAAGTAAAGGGCATATAATTAGTTTTTTAAAATCTTATTGTTAAAGACATATTATCGAATGATGTTTTAACATTTATTATATCATTTTCAGCTCTATGCTTTATATCTTTCCAACTGGGTCTTTGATAAAAAAAACTGCGGTATCATCAGCAAATGAAATCATTCTTAATGATGCCAGTTTAAAAATGTCATTTACATAAATATTAAAAAGGATAGGACCTAAAACAGTGCCCTGCCGTATTCCATATTCTACTTTACATGGCTTACTGACAATATCATGGATTTAAACATATTGGATCCTGTTGTGTAGGTACGATTTCATTAGATTTAAAGCTGTTCCTCTAAATCCCAGATCCTCGAGGCGATCTATCGAAATTTTATGATGGACTGTATCGAAGGTTTTGGCTAGGCCCAAAAATAAACAAAGTACAACAATATTATCATCTAGACTTTTATAAATATTTGTTCTTAATGTATTATAGCATTATTAGTTGAAATCCCTTCTTTAAAACCAAACTGACATGCATTAATAAAATTATATTTATTACAAAAAGAGACAATTATTTTCTTTAATATTTAGTTAACTATTTTAGTTAAATTTGGTCTATAGATCAATATTACTCTAATTATAATTAGACATAACTTTTTTTAAATTATCTTTATTTAGAATTTATGGATCAAATTTACAATCGTGATATAGTTTTTGCTTGATTTGGATGGACTCAACTATTTCATTGGATGTCCATGGACTTCTTTTTTTATGCTAAATCAACGGCAATGTTAATTTTATCTAAAAATATGACTAATGCTATATCTAAATCTCTGGTATTATATATTTGATCCCAACTGTGTTGTATTAATAGATTGCACTGAATATTAAAATCCAACGACTTAAATGTGTTCTGTTTCGGCCAAATATTGTTTGGCCGAAGTTTAATTTCCATTAATGCAATCTCAGTTTAATGATCAGTTATCAATTTAGTAAACAAATGATACACAGTGGATATTTATGATTTTTTTAAAAAAAAAGGTATGGTTTATACAATTTTTAGAACCATTTAAGACTCTTGTAAACGCATTAGTTAATGACTCGAATACCCATTAACTTAAAATATCTAAATGTTGTTTGTTTGATTTTATGTCAAGATTAATATATTTCGCTAGAAAGTGTATCTTTTTAGATTTATTTTGTTCTAAAAAATTATTTAAAATTTTATTAAAATTTTGTGTACATGTACCATGTGGTCTACATATTGCAGTAACATTTATTTTATCGTATTTAATTTTTACTTTAACATTTAAAAAATATATTTTTCCTAACTTTAATACCTCCCAATGTGAGATCGTATAATCATCTTTTGTATAGACTATTACCCCATCATTTTGATTGAAGTTTCCTTCATTGTATATAATCGGATACCCTTGTATTTAAAAAATATGAATTTCTCATGTTTCTGGAATGACAATAAAATCAAAGATATTTTTTCCTAAGAAACTCTTCTAGTACATTCATTTTAACTAAATTTTTGTTCACGTTTCTTATGTTACAGTTATAAATAGAATAATATTTTTGTTCAGTTGTATTGTTTTTAAAAAAAAATCTTGGAATGTTATTATGCTAGTAGTAGAAGTAAATTTAATGTAAATGTGAATAAAAATTAAACTTATTTAAATATACCTAGCACTATCAATAAAAAATTTTGACGAATTTGTTAAATTTTTGGTTCTTCTATAAGCTTCTTTTTCTTAATCTTCGTTGCATACGTCACAATAATTCTGCGGCTCTAAAGCTTCAACGTTTTGGATGTTGTACAGTTCTTTCGTATAGTATATGAATGATTCTCTATTGTTAGTTTAAAATCGAAAATCTTTGCTTCTAATTTCTTGCTTTTGGCAATTTTTAAATATTTTATCAATATCTTCTGTTCTCTGTCTTGTGGACAGAAATCATTTATGACTGTGATATTTTTGCCTTTAAGTTTTTTTTATGGTTTTATATTAATTTTTTGAAAATAAGATACAAATTCTATTACTAGACCCCTTTTTCCTTCTTCTCTGTTCACTAGGGGAGAGTGGGGATACTTGAACCCAAGGGAGCCTTGATCACCCTTTGATATTGCCGCCCAGTTAAAATTAAGTCAGTTAACATTGGCAACAGTGGCTGGCCGGCTGTCAGCCTGCTTGATAAAGTTGAACCAGTTGACTCTCCGAATTTATCACGGCATTTTTAAACAGTTTATTGTTTTGTGGTCCGTTGTACACCTTTTATGGTAAGTACTTTATTCTTTATCATGCAATATCAATAAATAGTAGTTATTTCGAATACACCTTCACACGATGTAAAACAAAAAGACGAGGTTTTTGTTATTTTAAAATGTTTTTAATCGTCCCCATATTTTATTAAATATTGACTGGCAGAAGATGGAACAGTGTTTCTGAAACATATGTAGTGCCTATACTTAAATTTTATAAAAATAATAAAAACGACCGATTAAACCAGTGAACTTTTTATTCATATAAAATTCTACTACGGTTAGGAAATTATTCTTTTTCAAATAAATAGTAGCTGTCTTTGCGTATCCACACAGTGATTCCTGCTCCTTTGGGAACATACTCATATAGGTTGCTTTGTACATTTGTTGTTTGGCCTTGACATATTCCAACTTATCACATTTCAACGTGTGCTCGGTAGAGTTGATCCTGTCTCTTAAGGGAGACATAATCAGGAAGATCAAATCTCCCTTATACAATTTATTTTAAGGTACTTTTTACCCTTTGTTAATTTATTTAATTTCATTTATTTATTTATATTTTACATACCAAAAAAATACAAGCCAAAAGCTGGAGCTAAACAGAGAAACAGTATGATCGCGAAACTATAGCTGCTGCTGAAACGGCAATAAGAAATGGAGGGTGCTTCGGAGGTAGAGCCAAATAATTTAATGTAAATATAATGACTCTAAAAAGAATTATAAGAAGTGGCAAAGAAAATTTACCCAGCTTTTGAAAAGCTCAAGTATTCTCAAGTGAAGAGGAACTGCAGCTTTCGGATTATTTAATACAGGCAGGCCGAATAAACTATGGGTTGCCTCTCAAAAAACTACGCGAACTTGCCAATAATAAAATGTTTCCTCCATCTGGAACTGGAACTTGAAAAGGATGGCGGGCAGAGATTGGGCAAAAAGTTTTATGGACAGAAACAACCAGCTATCCCTCAGAGCTCCTGAACCTACCAGTTTAGCTCCTAGTTTAGCATTTAATAAACATACATTGAATACCTTCTTTAAGACAATGAGAGCTATATTTGAAAAGTACAGATTTTCACCAGAAAAGATTCGGAATGTTGTTGAGGCGGGGGTAACAACTGTGCATAAACGGAAGAATAATTGGAGAGAAAGGTGTCAAACAATTTGCGAAAGTAAAATCTGTTGAAAGAGATCAACTTATAACTGTTTGCTGTGCAGTTAATGCTTGCGGGAATCATATTTCTCCTTTTCTCTTTTTCCTACTAGTAACTGGCAAGCTCGCATGCTTTAAGGTGCGTCAACAGGCTCGGAAGGACCTCCCCATCCAACTGGCTGGATGACCAAACAAAACTTTTAAAAGTTCCTGCATCACTTTCAGAAGCATACGAACTGCAGTCGAAAACACAAACAACTCGTCATTTTCAATAATCACGATAGTGTTAATATCGAGGTTATTGATTTTTTCTACACCCACATGGATATTAGCTTATCTACACAGATTACAAAACGAAAAAGTATGCTATTGCCTTCAACTGAACGAATGTATTTATTTCATATCCATTCTAGGTAGAGAGAACACTGCAAAAAAATTAAATATACCATTCACCGTTCATATTTTTATCAACCGGCTGCTATTATTTTTAAAATTTTAAATAAGTGACAGTTCTGTCAAACTAATTGTCGGTATATTTTTCAGTTATTGAGATTAAACATACATTAAATTGGGTTATTATTGTCTAGAATCGATAAATAATAGCATTTCTGTTTTTATTTCGTCTATAATTATAAATAATTTGTTAATTTAAATAAAACTATATGAAGTCAATTTAATTACGAGTATTAAAGCATCGAAAATAAAAGAATAGATGGTCCTGTAGTTAGCGTTCTTGCCTTCCAAATGGAAGACTGGAACTCGATTCTCGGATGGGGAAAAATTAAATGAATGTTTATCTTTTTTTTCGTTTATTTTATTTTAAAAAATATTAAGAGTCATAAATTATTTTAAAATTACTAATTTTGTCTTAATAATCTAAAATAATAAAATATTTGTAAATATTCGTTGGTGGGTCGTAAAAAAAATATACTGTACAACTCGAAAGGATTGTTTACATCGCACTCAGACGATTGAGCAATCGAGCCTACAGCGTCGTGCTCAAATTTCATCTTCGTGCGATATGGCCATCATATCCACTCTTGTAGCACAAACTACTATTTCTAGAGCTATTGACTCTGCCTTCACATACTTCTCATAAGCTTAAACGGCTAGATCAAACCATTGTTAGAGCCTTTGAAGAGATATTATAACTGTGCTGCATTTGACTGGATGACCAATCATGGAGGAAAGACGATAACAATTTCGACATCCCAGGGCTTCTAGGGAAGCTTATCCGAAGACATTTACTCCAGAAAACATAATAAGAGGTTTCAGAGTAAGTGGAATATACCCGTTCAATTCGAATATTTTCAGAGATGATGAGTTCTCTTTAAGTTTCGTAAGGGATAGGCCAAACCTCAATTTAGAGGAAAACCTACATCCTGACTCTCAAGCTCAAGAACGTCCAAGAATACTTTCTCATTAGCCAGGTCCATCCACTCGAAGTTACGAATCGCCTCTTGGATATCCTCTATCAATAATGGTCTCCCAGATGGAAGTCTTTCCATTTCCTAAAGTCTAGAGTTCAGATAGCTAAAGATCGTAAATGAGGTCGATGTAGAATTTTAACGGATACACTGAAGAAAGCGGAATTGGAAACAGAGCAAGCAGAACGGGACAAAAAGGCATCGGGTGTGAAAATAAATTTCACAAAACAAAGCGACTGTGGAAAGTAACAGAGAAAATACAGTATAAAAAAAGAAGCTGTCAGAAAGTGGCAGTTCCGAAGAGGAAGAAGTTTGGGAGACCACTGATGACAGTTTAGATGACAATGATACTTTCGTACTTCCTGGCAATAAAAGTGATTTTTTTGAGGTGTGCAATCCAAAAATTTGGGATTTTGTGCTAGTTGAGTTCAACCGAAAAAAATAAGAGGCTTATTTTGTGGGGTAAGTGACCGAAGTCTGGAGGTACTGGTGAATTTTTTGAGAAAGAAACGAACTATCTATCCAGTAATAAAAGATGAGAGACTTTTATCTAAAAATAGAGTAAGAAGTTCTATCCACACCAGAAATAAGACGTAGATGATATGATTGCAGTGTTCAAGTTCCAAATGTCTTTATTGGTTAGACTTTCTAAATAAAGTTAATAGATTTGGTCAATTTGATTTTTTTGTATTAAAATTTAGATGGAATCAACTATCCCAGCCCTAGAGATCAAGTCTCCCTGTAAGAGGGATACAGTTTTATAAAATTATGTTTAAATTGAAATATTTTTGTGTCAATTTGGGCGTTACCATTTATGCTAACCTTACTAAAGTGACAAAGATTTGTAAGAAATCAAAAATATTGTCTACGATAAGAGCAATATAGGAAAATACAAAATAGGGAAGAAGTATCCCCACTCTCAACTATATTAGCGTTATTTATTTTCCATGGATTTATTATCTGAATATTTTAATCCAAAATATTACTTTTTTGTACCCAGGGCCGTCGAGAGTCATGGTGGGACTCCGAAGCAAAATACTGGCAAGGGCCCACCTCCACATATTCTATTTTTTTAAAGCTGCCTACCCCCGGGAGCCTCGGGTTTCGGAGATTTTGCGCCCTGTCCCTCCCTTTCGTCGGACTTGTTTGTACTTCTACACCAAACAAGATGATATTATTATTTTCTCGTTTTCTTTCCTATAATACATTTTGTGTTTCTAACTTTGCTACTTTATTACTTGTAATTTGAATATTCTTCTCTAATTCTTTTATTATTTTTTATTACTTCCGTTATTTTTTGTGTATGTTTTTCTTGTAGTTTTTTAAACTTTGTCATTGTATTTGCTTCCACTCGTATAAGAAATTCTTTGACATTTTCTGCCAGGCAAAAATGGACGCTATGGTATGTATTGACGAATAACAATACACTTTTATCATTAAATATTTGCTTTATTTAATTAAAAAATGACATACCTTTTAAAAAGGTGTTTTCTACATATGTTGCACTAGTTTTTAAACTAAAACTCACTATTCCAGGATGCATATTTATTACTTTATTTATATAGCAGAGCTTAATTAAAGGTTATGTTAAATGATGAATATTAAACAAATAAATAAAAATATTAATGTAAATTGTCAATTTGAAGGTAATATTTTTTCAAGTTAAAACCAAACCGAACGATCAATAGTTTCACAAACTTGGATATTTTTTAAGATAATTGTCGATAACCAAGAACTTCAAATTCACAAATGGGATTAAATACGGATTAAAACCGACCACCGTGTATATTCCATTTACCTCTACCTCTTTCTGTCCAAGGTGGAATGTATGCAGACTTCACTTTTATACTGGTGGATTACCAGCCATCATGCAGTTAGTTGAAGTAGTGTTGGAATGTACACAATAGTGACGTTCCAAGCAGACTTCTTGTAAAAATACCGAAGTTACGAGAAAAAGACAAGGAGTGCGGAACTGGATGGTGAAATTTATGAGTGAAACAAAGTGCATCTGTGCTCGTAATAGTACAAGGAACATTTTCTAATTATAATTGACTTAAGTGCTAATAATAGTTAGATTTTCACATGGATTAAAGATTTTAAAAGTTAGGTAGGTACTGTATTAATTTCTCGTTTAATTAATTTTCATTAACATTATCATTATATTATCAGATACATCAATGTTGTTAATTATATATAACCTTACATACGGTGCGTTGATGTCTTCTTTTAATCATCAATTAAAAGGAATAAAACATTTTAAAAATGGCGCCAAAAATGTTAGTTTAAATTTAATTCCAGGGTAACACAGAAACATTATTTGGTGAATAAAACACTAAACGTTAATTTTATTGTTGGAAAATCAAAACAAAAATTTGCATTTTGCTGTGATATCTGTCTCTAAACAACCGTATAAAATCATAAATAGGTACAGCATTATTTTTATCACAATACTGTTAAAATCATTGAGTACAAGTTCGGCATTTGTGGAGGATTAAACAATTTGTAAAACTACTGATATAATACTATACTAATATACCAGGGTGGTTTTTTATATGACAGTTTTTTTGTTTTTGACAGAAAATTATGAGGAACAAACTATTCTTTTATCATAAAATAGTCATTTTGGTAATTTTTAACTTGTTCAGGACTGCAGGTGAAAATGTTCAACAAAATTATAATACAACTAATTATATACAACTATAGTAGTTTGTGCAACAAGAGTGAATAAGATGGGCATATCGCACGAAGATGAAGTTTATGTACGACGCGGTAGGCGTAGAGCTGAATCGTCTGAATAAAATACGGAATCCAGTTGTACAGTATATTTTTTCTACGATCTACTTATAAAAATTAAAAAAATATAAAAAAATCATTTAAAAGTTATTAAGATAAAATAACTATTTTAAAAATATTTAATGACATTTACTAATTTATAAAACAAAAAAATTTAAAAAAATTCAGTTAGTCTCTATCCTGGATTTGAACGCCGACCCTTTTGGAAATTGGTACTCTTATCTCTACACTAACAAGACAACCAGTTTTTTTTTATTACTGACAATTAGATTGGTTATTTAGATAGTTATATTAAAATTTACGATTTATTTGTAAATATAGACGAATATCTTGTGGAATGCTATCATTTTTCGGAAGAAGCACTAATGTTTAATTATATTTATTCTTAATAATAGAAAAATGCACTGACAATTAGTTTGACACGATTGATTGTCACTTATATAAAGTTTAAAAAAATAATAGTAGCCGAGTCACCAAATATGAAATATTTCTGGTGGATTTACTATCCGTGCAGTGTTCTTACTAAAATGGATATAAAATTGAATCTGTTCAGTAGAACACCAATGGCCTACTATTTCGATTTGTAGTCTGTGCGTAGAATAGATATTTTTCTACATTCACAATATATCTATTTTTTCTACACCCACATGGATATTAGCTTATCTACGCACAGATTACAAAACGAAAAAGTATACTTTTGCCTTCAACTGAAGGAATATATTTCATTTCCATTCTAGACAGTAAGAACACTGCACGAAAATAACATCCACCAATCACGTTCATATTTTGATCAACCGACTGCTATTATTTTTAAAATTTTAAATAAGTGACAATTCTGTCAAACTAATTGTCAGCATATTTTTTAGTTATTGAGATTAAACATTCATTTTAATGGGTTATTCTTGTGTAGAATCGATAAATAATAGCATTTCTGTTTTTATTTTGTCTTTAATTATAAATAATTTCTTAATTTAAATACAACTATTAGAAGTCAATTTAATTACGAGTATTAAAGCAATAAAAATAAAAAAATAGGTGGTCCTGTGGTTAGCGATCATGCCTTCCAGACTCGAGTTCGATTCTCGGGTGGGGAAGAATGAAATTAACTTTTTTTTTGGTTTATTTTATTTTAAAAATTAATAAAAGTGATAAATTATTTTAAAATTATTTATTTTGTCTTAATAACCTTAATTTTTTTTTATTTGTAAATTTTCGTTAGTGGGTCGTAGAAAAAATATTCTGTACAACTCGAGTGGATTGTATACATCGCACTCAGACGATTGAGCACTCAGCCTACAGCGTCGTGCTAAAATTTCGTCTTCGTGCGATATGGCCATCATATCCACTCTTGTTGCACAAACTATTATTATGCACAAACTTCAGAATGAATATGTACTCTGCTGGATGGATATAATTTCATATCCATTCTAATAAGGGTATAAAACCCACCAATTACAATTCATATTTAGTACGAGCTGACTATTCTTTTTTATAATTTCAAATTATTGTTAGTTCATAAGTTAGTTGGCGTTGCTGTCGCGCACGGGGCCAATACTAATTTGATTTGATATCGTAAAAGTTGCAATTTTTTATATTTTGATAATTTAAGGAAGCACATTTTATTCTTGTGCAAAAGGTGTGGGATTCAAATCTAGAGTGAAGGCAAAGTTTAGTTTATAAATCGAAAAAAGTCACAAAAACAGAAATATTTATGTAAATTAATTTTAAAATAGTTATTTTATCTTAATAACATGTAAATTATTGTTTTAAATTTTGTATATTTTTATTAATATACCATAGGAAAAATATACTTTAAAACTAGAGTGCAATTTGGTCTTAATCTTCTACTATTGTTACACAAACAACTATTTTTAGCACATCCTTGAAAACATTTTCTTTTTCGCCCTAATTATAGGGGTATTTTTACCTAGAACAATAACAACGACCCCTCAAGGACATAAATATCCATAGCTTCTGCCAAAGTTTCTACTAAAATTTTTATTGTTAATACAATTTTAATTTATTAAGACTGCAGTAAAATTTGCTTTCTCAAATTATTAAAAAAATTAATTTATTTTTTAAATATTACAATTTATCAATTACCAAATTAACACAAAATCAATCCCACATAAAGAAATTTTTATTTAAAAAAATATTATTAATTTTAAAAAACTGATTTTGCTGATTTTCTCGTGGTTACCATCACCAGATTTTATCCAAATGTATGGAGGTACTCCCTTTCTAACAAAAAAGAATCATAGAAATCGGACGAGATGGTAAATAATTATCACTGAAAAATATTCCGACAAATTGAGAACTTCCTTCTTTTTTTGAAATCGGTTAGTAAACCAATAATCAGCCACAAGAAAATAATTTTCACAATGCTCACTCATGCACTACATAAAAAGTGCGTTGGAGAGCAAAAATGGCCCAGCCAAATTGGTGAAGATTTAATATTTCTTGCAGGTGGGCACTTATCGTCGAATAAATACGACAAAAATCTTAAGAAAATAAGTTTTTGGTAGGCACGTACTACTTGTAACGCCTATAGCTACCTAAGCGCTCCTGTCTAAACCTCGTGTTTTCATGATTTCGTTGGACACGTATCATAGCACACTTTAATAACAAATTCAGCAATACGAAAATAAGTCACAAATCTGCACGTTGGCTTTAGGACTAACAGTTTCAAATATTAAAACCCTACGTTTATACAGGGTGTAACTAAATAAGTGTAAAACATTTAAGGGGGTGATTCCTCATCGAAAAAAAGATAGGATCTTTTATATAAAGAAACTTCATTGGAGCATCCCTTGTTAAGATACAGCCCGTTAAAGGGGGTACATAAAATTTGTTTAACAATTTTTTTCACAAGCACTAAACAAGTTACAATATTGAAATTAACCTGACATTTTTTACTACCAAAAAGTCACTTAGCCAGTAATTTATTTGGTTTACCCCATGGTTGTAAGGGGTGGAAAACGCAACCCCTAAAATTTCGTTCCAACGTAACTTTTTGTCTTATTATTTGTTTACCATTTAAACAAAAAATGTCTCTTGATTTTTTTGCCCAAAATAAACCAGTTCGCAGCAAAAAATTATTTTACGAACAAGATAGATATCGTCATAAAACGAAAATACGAAACTAATTTATCTAGTAAGCCGCTATTAGCGATACTGACAATTACATTGAAATCAAGCTGTCAGTTTGTAAAATTTTGAAATTAAAGTAATACTTATTGTGTATTGTTTTTCTGTTCGTAATTTGTTACTTTAATAATTCACTTGTTAATAAAATGGCATACACAAATGAGGAAATGGCTGATATGCATTACGTTTACGGTCTGTCGCAGGGGAATGGGTTAAAAGCTTCTAGAAGATATGCTGAAATGTATCCTCAACGGCAGCATCCTTCACATAGAATATTTGCCCGACGATTACGACAATATGGTTCATTCAACAAAAGAACGCACGATTGTGGTCGCCATCGAGAAGTAAGAACACCACAGCTTGAGGAAGAACTACTTAATTTTATTGAAGAACAACCTACTACCAGTACTAGAAAAATTGCTTTCCAGCTAAATGTTGATCATATGACGGTATTTCGACTTTTAAAGAAACATCTCTTATACCCTTACCATCCTCAACGAGTACAGGCACTGTTACCGCGAGACTTTCCGAACCGTCTTGAATTTTGCAATTGGATGCTGGGAGTGATTAGAAGAAATCGTGACTTTCTGAAGACGATCGAATTTACAGACGAATGTAGTTTTTCTCGGGACAAGATTATTAATTTTCATAATTACCACATATGGGCTGATGAAAACCCTCACGCTATTGTCGAAACTCACCATCAAGAACACTTTTCTCCTAACGTGTGGGCCGGAGTTATTGGTGATTATTTAATTGGGCCTCATTTTCTACCTCCTCTATTAAAGGGTGAGGCATACGTTCAATTTTTAAGAGAAGTGCATCCCGTACTGCTGAGGAAGTTCCTTTGGGCGTCAGAAGGGATATGTTTTTTATGCATGATGGGGCTCCCGCCCATTTTAGTCAAGTAGAACGTCAGCATTTAACTGAAACATATGCAAATCAGTGGATAGGTCGAGGAGGACCACAGAATTGGCCCGCTCGATCCCCGGATCTCAATCCTCTCGATTTCTCTACTTGGGACCATTTGCAGCATTTGGTTTATCGTGCTCCTGTTCGCGATGTAGAGGACTTAAGAAACCGCATCATCAATGCGTGCAGGGTAATTAGAGAGACTCCAGGATTATTTGAGCGAATACGTGGCTCAATGCGCCGACGTCTAGACGCATGCGTAATGCCTGAAGGTAGACATATTGAACATTTACTATGACTTCTACATGTTGTATGTTTTGTTATTAATAAATTAGTTTTGATTATTCCCCTTTTTAAGCATTTAATGCAGGTAGTAACTACAAAATAACAATAAATCCAGTTCGCATTTATGACGATGTATCTCTGTAGTTGTTCGTAAAATAATTTTTTGCTGCGAACTGGTTTATTTTGGGCAAAAAATTCAGGAGACATTTTTTGTTTAGAATGAAACAGGCTATCGGAAATAAAATTTTAAATGGTAAACAAATAATAAGACACGAACGAAATTTTAGGGGATGCGTTTTCCACCCCTTACAACCATGGGGTATTGTGAAAAAAATTGTTAAACAAATTTTATGTACCCCATTTAAGGGGCTGTATCTTAACAAGGGATGCTCCAATGAAGTTTCTTTATTTGGAAGATCCTATCTTTTTTTCGATGAGGAATCACCCCCTTAAATGTTTTACACTTATTTAGTTAAACTCTGTATATGATTGTCTTATCATCTGATTAATTTTGTTTAATAACTAAAACTATCAACTGCTATTTTATTTGAAGTATAATGTTTTTTTTACCTTGTAGGCTGTTTCGCTTTAGGTATCTACGCATATTGCGAAAATATTGTAGAAATTAGTTTTTATTTAACATATACAATTAACGTGTTTTTCGCTATGAGAAAGGCCTAATACAATGGTAATGAGTTTCA
This sequence comes from Psylliodes chrysocephalus, assembly GCA_927349885.1. Lineage (NCBI taxonomy): Eukaryota > Metazoa > Arthropoda > Insecta > Coleoptera > Chrysomelidae > Psylliodes > Psylliodes chrysocephalus. The sequence continues at coordinate 18,672,914 of OV651815.1, read as the reverse complement.
ATATGTGGATAAAAAATTCAAAGTGAAAAAGAAGAATGTAGGGTTTACATTAAACTGTTTATACATGATTGTGTAACTATTTGTTTAGAATTCTTTATTGTATATAGGTTATATCTAATTAAAATTCATTAAGCGTTTTTAACATTATGTCGCGCTAGAGCGACAAAGTTGTCACTTAATGCAAGTTTGGGGAAAATGTAATTTTTTACGAGATTTGGAAGCGCAAAAGCTTACTTTGAATATTACTAGAAAAAATACACTCCTTTAGTACTAAAATTACTGTTTCAGTAGATACGACTCTGCATATAGTATATCCTTTTTGTGGCAAATAAGCACAAAAATGGGGGTTTAGGACATCTGGACGTCACCGTTTCGGCGTGGCCATTTCGGCGTGGCCATTTGGACGTAAGCCATTTCGCCTTTGGCCGTTTCGGCGTCGGGAATACTATTTTTTAGTAAAACCGCTGTAAGTTTTATTATGAAATAAGTAAAGTATTGAAATAAGTGAGGTATTGCATAAAAATGGGATAAATGCTTTAATCTGTTTTTAAAGTACCTATCACAATTATATTAGTAGTGTAATTAATAATAGTGTAATTAATATTTTATATGCACATTAGTAAAGAAATTATTCCAAATTTGCAACCCAGAGTAATCTATTGCGATTTCGAACAGGCGTCACTATAAATGGTTGTTTTTTTTCACTTGGCCCAAAATATGAGGAAACTACTGGTTTCTATGGGACATACAAGAGAGTACAATGCTGATTCACAATTTTCTCTAAATTGCAGAATGGTGATATCTTTGGCATTTGTTCCTACGATCATTTAGATTATGCCTTTGATATTATAGCGGAAGACGTACCTGCCGAACAGCAATAGTACATAGACATCTTATTTTAGTCTTCCTTTCGACATGAAAACAGTTTTATTATTTAATTATAATAAACCTAATTATTATAAATATAACAATTATTTAAAATTTATAAAAAGTATATTGTTAAGTTTGCCAAAACTTCCAACGCCGAAATGGCCAACGTGAAAATGGCCGGCGCCGAAATGGCCGACGTCCAAACGGCCACGTCGAAATGGCCACGCCGAAACGTCCCATTCCCCAAAAATGGGGCTACAAATAAATTACCGCATGCGCTTCTTAAATATACATTTTGTCGTTACAAAATTACTCTAAAGAAATTTGGGCGATTCTTGCATAACTGTGATTTTTTATGTCCAGTATTTTATTTATCGTTTAGCATAAGTTTTCCTCATCAAAAAGTTATTAATATTGTAAATTTAGAGGTATTTTACAACTGACATTATGAATTAGATCATAAACCTTCGCAAATTTTTTTTAAGCTGCACCTAAATATACTCGAAATGTCAGTACCGTGGCATGTCCGATTCTTATTTTGTAAATTAAATATATAAATTTCTATCGAAATTAATTTTTTAATATAAAATATACCTCTTATAACTACAATCTAATGCATACTGCATTGAATTTTATTGCAATTTTATACCAATCTTTCGATTAGTAAAAAAAAATAATCATTTATATGTCAGTACCGTGGAAATAATGTCAGTACCGTGGCATTAAACTTTTGAAATTTTGTCACCTCATTGTTTTCTAGATATACATTTATATTTACCATTAATCAGAGAACTGTTTTATTTATGTTACGGCTAAGTGGAAGAGCAACTTTTTAATTCTTAGGAGTTAGAATTTAAACTCGGCCTTTTGGATAATTTACAGTATGAGAATATATTATATTTTACTTTCTACTTGTACTTAATATAATGTAAAGATGCCAATAAAATCAATTATTATTATTATTATTATTATTATTATTATTAATAAATTTATGAAAAGCTATTCCAGATTGTTTCTTTTCTCAACTTCGTTGAGGGAACGAAACCGACTTCAAAAAAGGAGGACGTTCTCAATTTGTCGGAATATTTTTTTTTTATAAATGTTCAGCGAGAATTATTTACTACATTGCCCGATTTGTATGATTTTTTTTAGAAAGGGGGTACCTCAGGGGTCAAATGTGGTCAAGATTTAATAATTGGGTTCATGAGAAAATCATCAAACTCTTCATTTTTTACGCATTTTCAGCGATAATTCTTTATCAAGTTGTCTAATTTTTATGAATCTTTTTTTGTTGGAAATGGGGTACCTGAGGGGTAGTTCCAAATAGAATCTGATGATCTACGAGAAAATTAAAAATCTTAATTTTTAACGGCATCTGCACGATTTTGAAGTCGGTTTTTTAAAATTACTTTTCTTTTAGCCCAAATAAAGATGCAAAATATCAACAAAGTCACTTAATTCAAATCGACGACGAACAACTACTAGACCAATTTTGTTTATAAAAAGCTAATTGCAAGCATTCACGGCATTATCCACGTAGTTATTAAATTATTATGGGAGAGTCTTGTTACAAGAATTGTTTATGGTGGTAATTTAGAATTTACTTAACATAAGGCTCTAAAAAACATAAAAGGATTTCAAAATTACATTTTCATTGTTAGAGCCAATTATCTGTTTAATGTCTTTTTCCGTTTGCAATTATTATTGTAACTGAAGGTGATTTACAGGAAAATACACCATTTATTTTGCACTGTGGCAACGATGTAAAGTAGGATTCGTAGTTTTACGAGCTGGTTTATATTCATAAAACGCGTTCTCCGAAAAATCATACTCAATCAATTTAATAGGTGTCTCGCTCTTTCTAATGCGGCAGCCGATGTTATAGTTCTATCTGTCTAAGATAAAACACAATCTGAATACTTGCAATAAATAAGAGCTTACTTGTGAATGAGTGGAGTAGTCTAGTAGTAGAAACTTTTAAACAACAGCTGCTTGACATAAAATGACATCGATATGACGGAAAGGTATAAGTTCTATGGCCACGTGACAACTTCTCCGTACACTTAAATCTCAATGGTTTAATCAGTAGGTTTGGTACTTTTTTAAAAACATATTTAACAGGTGTTAAAAAGCAGAGAGAAATAATTTTAGGTAAACCCATAACATGCTGCAAAGAAAAAAAAATGACGCATTAACCATAAAAAATCATCCAAAAATAACTACATGACAGGGCTAGTTTAGTTTATTGTAATAACTCCTAAAATAAAATGTTTTGTTTCATGGTCTCCTTTGTCTTGCGCTAGCATTGATTACATCAATTTACATAATAATTGTTCACTGTTATTCCCTGCAATTTTTATGTGCTCTTTCGAATAACTCAAATCACGAATAGGACAGTATTACATAGGTTTAGTAAAAAATAATATGAATAGACGTCTTTAAATGTATAAAGGAAATGATTAATTCATTATAAAAAATAATAATGTTGGTACCTATCTAACCTTGTATCAATTTTTTAAGTGATATATTGGTATAGTACACGTCGAATGTTTTGTGTTAACAAACGAGCTATAAAGATGCTAATATGGTAATATTTTTTTAAAATTAATGATGTTTTCCTGTTTTACAGATTATTTATTTATCTCCCTTTTGCACTTATTGCAATTCTTTATATATAATATATTCTCTCACACTCATATTATGTTTATTGTCAAAGACACATCATTATCTTAAGGACGAACACAAATATATCGTCGCTTAGATGCAGAACTAATCTCCATTTTTTGTAATTTTGAGATTTTATTACATTGTATAGTAAAAGTGTTCTTCTGTTGGATGTAGAACACAGAGTGAAATTTGTCTAAGTATGTAACCAAGAATATTTTAAATTCAGCATGACTCTAATTCCAAATTGAAGTAAAATATTATTTATTTGAATCCTGGCATTCTTAAATTAATATTGCTGTGTTCAATTTTTGAATAAAAAGCTATAAATAAGCAACAACATTATATTTTAAAAAATCAACGAATTTTTAGCATGCACACTTAAAAATTTCTTAAATAAGGATTGTGGCATGCTTGGCATTAATTTCTTTCTGTGAACTATCGTCTATTTTTACTAGTAGCGCTCATATCGGTCAAAATACGCACTAGCGCTCATATACCTCAATCAGCTTAAGTGAACATAGACTAGTTGTACACAACTTTATGATAGACATAGAATAGCAATTTAAGGACATAATAGGCTTATTATATATCTACATTAGTTTAAGACTTACCTAACCCAAATTGGTTGACAGTTTTTGTGTATTTCTTTCCCTGCTTTGTAAAATGTATAATTTCTCTTGTGCACTCAGAACGTGATGTTTTGCGGTACTTATATTTGGCAACTTCTCAAAATGCACAACTTCGAATCTAATGTATTAAGATCCAAGTGTTCACTTCTAAAAACCGAAACGCACATAATATAACCTTCATTCTTCTATCTCACATCCACATATCCTATAAAACGGATAGGGAGAGTTGCCCTACATCACTTAAGTCTCACTAAGTCTATTTCAAAAATATTCCATTTATTCTTAAAAATGTTCACAGAGAGTTCAAAAATATATAGAGAAGATAAAGTTAAAATATTTATTCTCTTTGAATCTTCCTCTTCTGAACCATAAAAATATTATTGGCTCCAAAAATAGACAATAAATACAAATTTGGCAATTGCTTTTTCTTGAAAATTCCTAGCAAATGCCAAAGTTGAAATTAATAAAATGTAATTGCTTAAAATGAAAGAAAAAGTTGAAAATAAACGTTATGATTATAAATATTTAGCATTTCCTTAATATAATATGAATAAAGGTGGCAATTGCTTTTGCTATTTAATCAATTGCTGGCAAATTCTAAAGCATGCGACGTCTATTGGACATACATATTTTGTCCTAATAATGTCCTCGATGTCCATGAATTTCATATAGATGTCCATTGGACATCCATTTCACGGTTTCCAAAGGATATACCCATTGAGAAGTCCAATGGATGTCCAAATAATGTCCATGATGGACACTATAAAAATGACAAACTTACAATAAATTATTATAATTCTTCTAGTCCAATTTAATTATTTATATCTCTTTCATTAAAATAAGTCAATTATTTCTTCTCTTTTTCGCTACCAAGCTGACAAGATACAAAAGTAAAAGGCCACTCAGGCCAGACTCGAAAAAGAAAGAGGTTAAGAATGGCCCTCGAGTTTGGATTTTTGGATATAGCATTTCATAAGATAAGAAAATAAGTTTAATTAACATTAAATTATTTAAAATTCCAAAAATTAAGAAGCATATCGTTTGTTTTAAACTAATATAACCTAACAATTACGTTTTAAACTTTTTTCGATTTATGTTAAAAGAATCCGTGTTGTCAAATGATGTACCTATGTAAGACAATGGCTTTATTAAAAGCAAATTAATATACTGCAAATTCGAGATAATGTCAACACAATTATTATTGTAACTAATAGAGGTGAGAAAACCCTCCAAACTAGAAGAAAAAAAATTAATTTTCTATTTGTACCGCATGAGACGTTAGCAGAAGTAAAAGGTTATTTAGAAGAAATTGTAAGGCAAAAATAAATAAAATTTCTCAAAACTGAGACCGAACTTATTGAGGCTAAAAATCTATGATCTCAAAAAACCGATTTCCAAGTACATTTGTTAAAATTGATAAAAATTAATTACTGAGGCCCTTCCTTACCCCCATTTTTTTAAATTTTTTTCCATGTTTCTGATCCAAATCAAAAAAAAAAAATTTTTCGTCGGGTCGTCTGTATGTATGTATGCCGGCACGATAACTCTAGAACGAAAGTTTTGATTGAATTGCGGTTTTGTTTTCTTGAATATTTACTTCCAACTTAGAACCCTATTGATTTTCAGAATTTTCGGTTCATCCTAACTACTTTATTAACAATTTTCTTAAAATCCGCCTGTGCATTCCTTATGTGACAATTTTAGGAATTCCAATTATTTATAACGTCAAAATTCCTAACATTCTTTACATTCCATAAATTGCAAACGTTCTCTAATGACCTGTCAAACAAAAACTATTGCTAGTAAAGGTGAAATTTCTTAGGCGGGTTGTGACCTTCATACTTGCAACCATATAGCCATTTTGGGGGCTATTTTCGTTCGAAATTAGTCGCCAAGCCTGCCAATTTATGAAAAATATATAAGCAGTTTCTTAAAAATGTTCTTATACAAAGCACTTTTGTATTATATAAAAGAGAGGTAGGATATAATGCCCATTTCAAATTTTGATTAATTATGATACCGAGGTATTTTGTTGTGTTTTTCATTTTAATTATAAAGTTGTCATTTATATAAAAACTTTAAAACTATTATTGCGAAATGGATTTTAAATGAAACTATAGATATAATCGGTAGCAATTAAAATAAAAAAAAAAACAAATTAAAATAAACTAAGATGAAACAAACTAAAATTCTATAATAAAATTGAATATTCATATACTTACCCTAAAACTATCACTTGCTTTTGAAATGTATTGTTCAGCTAAAAGGTGTGGAAATATTTTTTGGGTTATAACATTTTTAATTGTTTTTTTCTCTCTTCCTTTCTTTTTGTCATGTAAAATGAAAAGAAAAAAATCATAGATGACGAGGCAAGCTTATTGATTACCTACCTGACATACAGTGCCTGAGAAGCTGTCAAGTTTATCCTTAGCTTCTCATTTTCTGGATGTCCGGTACTCAGTGTGGCTTCCTCTGTTCATTCATTCATTCATTTTTTTTTTTATTATAAAACAATAATTATATGAGCTGTATTGGTATTGTCATTGTTATTATTACCTAAATTGTTTTATAAAGCGATACAAGTATTTAATACTTATCGCTTCGCACCACTTTATTTAATATTTGTTATTTTTGTTATTTTTATTATATCATATTATATTTTTATGGTACTTCTTTTTTAGGAAGAATCATATTTTTTTATTGTATATATAGATATTTTTCATATATGTAATTTATTATTGAATAAAGTTATGTTATTATTATTATTATTATATGTATTTTGAAAGATGGCCTTTGTAAATTACATTGCTCTCTATGGATCTACTTTAACATAAAAATAATTTTGTGGCTATAAGTTGCTATAAACTATCTTCGCAAAACTATTAATAATTTAAACATTAATATAACATCAAGTAATTTTTTAAAATAAAGTACATGATCTCAAAACAAATAATCTATAATAAATGCGGATAAAATAACAATAAATTAAGGGAAATACTTAAAAAGGGCAAGTTTAAAGAGTATTATCACAAGAAAGTATATCCGTTCTGTTTATTTATCAAGTATTGTTTGAGGTTACTTTTGAATACATTTATTTTTTTTTTTTTAATTTCTGTAGGTAGTCTATTAAATTTTTTAAACCTTTAATTAAAATTGTATTTTGGGAACTACTAATGATGGCTTGCCGTACATGGTTTCTTGTATTATAGTTGTGATATTGCTAATTATATTGAATTTTTTCTAATAGATCTGATGCGATGGTACTGTCATTTTTATTTTATAAATAAATATCAGTCATGTACTGAACATAATTCTAAACTGAAAGCCAATTTATTTCTTTTAACATAATTGCAATACTCATCCATCGGTCCTTTATTAATAGAATATAAATAGGCGAAGTAAGAAGCCCAAATATTTTACATGATCAGGCTTAAGAGGTAAAGGGGCCAATTATTATTGGCTAAATTGCTCGAACAAGTTTTTAAACCCTAATCAAAAGGCGATATAGAATGGTTTTAAAAATCAAAGCTTGTGAAAATCATCACATGGTTTAACCTAAGTAATGCCAATGCTTCACAAACCAAAAAATTCAACGTGCTAATACTACTATCGGCTTTCGGTATTTCGTTCTAAGTTAAATCATTTCTCGTTTTTGTTACGCTACGAGTTTACCCTTGTGGGCTTCAGTCTCGATAAGGTAGGAACCACCAGTTTAGCGTCTCTTGAATTTCACTTAATTTTATTATGAAATCAACAGAACTGTTGGCAGTGGTTATGCTAATTTAGAATTTTATCCAAGGACTCCTAAAAATCATATGCTGTTATGATTTGATCATTTATAGAAAACTAATATCCTCTATTTTATTTTTAAAATTATACAATCTAATTATTTAAGATTTTTCTACGTTAAAAATTAGGCTGTTCCTATTAAAAAAATGAGATACTTTGCTCCTTATTTTTTCACATTCTGTTTGAAGGTCTTCCGTATTTTTGTCTGAGATAACAATCGATACTTCATTCGCGTAAGCCATACAAGACATATTTTCTGTAATTTGGTAAAGTAGTTATGGATCTAAAAATAGAGCCTCAGGGAACACCCATTGTTAATTGAAACTCCTCAGGACCATATCGTAAACTATTGTAAAGCAATATTAAGTCCAACGAAAACGGCATGTCCTGGGTAGACGTTAATCTTCAAAAGAAAATATGTCGAATTAGAAGTAAATTTACCAATTATGTTACACAGTATTGGAAGACATTTCCCTTAAAAGAAACCATAGCAATTTCAAGTGGTATAATAAATAAACTCAATTTTGCATGCTTAACGGTCACTGTATCCTTATATAGACGTTTTAAAACATGCTTCAATTACTCTCTTTTCACCATAATTTTCATCTTTTTACAGAAACCTTCGACGAAACGAAACCAGCGTCGGCATTGATGGAATCCAAACACAAACAACGAACCGAATACCTGACAGTTGCTTAGTCTATAAAGAGCCTGCCAAACTCCGCCAAGATCGATGAATTTCCAAGAAAAACCGTTAAGAAACACAACTAATTAAGACGAAACTATTCGCGGTGCAATAAAATTTCTAATTAAAGACGTTATTAAGTTGTATGGACTAAATACTTCGAGTTGGTGTAGTGACTCACTTTGGTATAATTGGTACAGAAACAATTGTAGACTCTGGTTGTGTATAATTTATGTTATTTATGCGGATTTGCTTTGTTTTTGTGAAAGTTCGCGTGCGCCGTGCCAGTGTGAAATCGGTAGCTGGTGTTATCAAGATGATATAATGTAAGTATTATTTTGATTGCATATAGATTAGTGGTACTCGGTGCGTTCTCTTTATAAATGACCTCAATTTCGGTCTGCAGCACTTACAAAGCCCATACGGAAAATAGAGAAGAATAATTAAGTAATAAATAACAATAATAATGGATTGAAGTGAATTTTTAAGATTCGATCAAGTACAATACTTTGGAGTAAAATTTTAAGCTTAGCCACAGTAGCATACTCCAATATTCGTAACAGTAACTAAATTTGATAGATGTCATTTATATGTCATATTTAAGAATCCTTTTGTTCAACAGATGGAGCAGTATTTCATATTTAATAGTTCTTCTGTTCAACAGACGGCGTAATAATTATATTTAATATTTATCATGGCAACACTGTTCAGTTAAAATGAAACGGTTATTTAATAACTTCCGCACCCTGCACTTTCTCACCCCGTGATATTGGCATGTTCTTGACCCCGTGAAATATTTTGCAAGCAAATAAGTAAATAATAGTTTTTGGATCTTAGTTTGGGATATCGATATGCCGGGTAAGTACATTCATTCTCTCAGTCGTACGACGTTGTGTCCAGTCAAAAAAATAAAAAACAGATTGCTTGCATCGTACCGGATTGAACCAGCTTCGCGATGTGGTCGAAACATGCAAAGTTATTAAATTGAACGCACTGTAAACTGAGCTCAAGCTTATGTTACATGATTTATCTACTCAAATATTTATATTAACAAAAATAGTAGTTTGTGCAACAAGAGTGGATATGATGGCCATATCGCACGAAGACGAAATTTGAGCACGACGCCGTAGGCGGAATGCTCCATCGTCTGAGTGCGATGTGGACAATCTACTCTAGTTGTACAGTATATTTTTTCTACGAACACTAACTAAAATTTACAAATAAAAATAATTTTAGGTTATTAAGACAAAATAACTAATTTTAAAATAATTTATCACTTTTAATAATTTTTAAAATAAAATAAACGAAAAAAGAAAGAAAAACTTCAATTCATTTTTCCCCATCCGAGAATCGAACTTGAGGCTTCAGTGTGGAAAGCAAGAGCGCTAACCATCGGACTACCTATTCTTCTATTTTTGCTTCTTTACTACTCGTAATTAAATTGATTTCATAGAGTTTTATTTAAATTAACACATTATTTATAATTATAGACGAAATAAAAACAGAAATGCTATTATTTATCGATTCTACACAAGAATAAACCATTTTTATGTGTGTTTAATCTCAATAACTTAAAAATTAGTTAGACAGAATTGTCACTTATTTAAAATTTTAAAAATAATAGTAGTCGATTGATCAAAATATAAACGATGATTCGTGGATTTCATTTTTTTGCAATGTTCTCACTATCTAGAATGAATATAAAATATATTCGTTCAGTTGAAGGTAATAGCATACTTTTTCGTTTTGTAATCTGTGTGTAGATAAGTTAATATCCATGCGGGTGTAGAAAAAAATAATGTAGCTACTTTAAAATTATTTTAACAATTTATTAAATATAAATATCTAAAATCTAGGTATAAAAATCAATGTTTACCTTTTAATCATCAAATCTAGTTTACTATTAATATGGAAATTACATAGATCAAAATAGAAACTACACGTTTGACATATCTGATGCGAGATAAAGATATTCACACACGAGTGAAAAGTAGATTCTCATCCACATGCTTCCCGTAAGACTATGTAGTGCGATATGTGTCATATCTAGGAAAAAATAATTTTCAAAATATTTAAATTTAATATTTATATGTACTTACAGTGTATCCACGTAAGTTGGCGTCATATGGAAAACTAATTTTTATTATTAATTTTAAATATTATGTTATTATTCAAAAAACGTTGTGCATGGTCTAAAACCTAAAATACAGTCATCTAATATTAAATTGTATCAATAGTATTCGAGGTTTTTCAAAAATGAAGGTACTTTATTCTTGAGCAAAATAATATTTTTTGACAAACCTCGTTTACGATTGATAAAATTTGATTTAAATTTTAGGTTTTGTATCATGCTCTACTTTTTACGAAGAATAACTTTTTTTCTAAAATTATTAATAACACTTTTTTTCCATATTTGCCGCTTACTTACGTAGACAGTTGGCGGCATAGGAACATTTTTTGTAATTAATTTTAGGAAAATGTTATTCTACATAAAAAGTTGTGCATGATTTAAAACCTAAAACACGGTCATCTAATAACAAATTTTATCAATCGTATACGGGGTTTGTCAAAAGGTACTTTACTCTTGAGCAAAATCATATTTTTTATATATCAGGTGGTTGCATTTTCGGTTTTAGATCGTATATACATTTTTATAATTACTTTTTTTCTAAAATTAATAATAAAAAAGTTGTTCATATGCCGCTAACTTACGTAGACACACTACGTGTATGCAACTTATGACGTATTGCTAATAAATATGTCAAATATTGTTAAAAAAAAAAAAAGAAATTGAATTAAACATAAAATTTCACTTCATTTATAGTCGTAATTTATATTTTCATTTTCATTATCATTTTTTTTATCAATTCAGAGTTACAGTACTATTTTCAATTAATAATAAAAATTACATGTGCATTTTCGGTCAATCAATGAGAAAAATCAGTATTTTTAAATTATTAATAACTAACCATAAATTAAACAACAAATGAACAAAAAAAAGCGCTGCTTGTGAATAATATGTAGGCACATGGCGCGATGGGAAAGTTGGATATGGATCGCAGTCAACGTGTTAACTCAAAAATATGGTTCCTAATAACGATAAAACAACATTCACAGGAAGAAATCAAGTTCCGCAAATTAATAATAATCATGTCTCGATGTTTTGCGGAGTAGTGCATTGTATAGAATATCAAAATTATCGTATAAAACGATAATTATTGTACATCTGGTAACGGGCAACACTTTTATCATACACAAGGAAAATAAATTGATAATTGTGTAGCTAACTGGAACGGCGCGAAACAAATACATATATGAAAAACACGTAAGAATAAAGAACAGCATACAGTTGTATCACCAATTCAAAAACAGGTAAGGTCAGTTGGGGCAGGTGCACATTTGGGGTAAGTGCGACTCTGTGGATTTTTTTTTTGGAGTGAGGGTAGCCATATGTGAGTAGTAGGGATTAAGTGTAAGGGTTAAAGAAAAGGTCCTTTATTTCTCACAAGTCAATTTAATTGGCGACCGGTTTCGAAGCTGTCACTTCATCATCAGGCACACCTAAATGGAATGTCAAGGAGTCAGTTGTAATAAAAAACAATTATAAAAGCATGAACGGACTTTAACATATACAAAATAACAGAAAAAACACAAAAGAAGTTAAACAATAACCTTGACTCACCTTGACTATTTCCATAAAGGAAGCGCTACATAAAGTTTAACAAAACGAGTTAAAAAAGTCATATGTAATACAATAGTATTTTTTAAAAATATTGTAGGTTAGGTTAAACCGCGAGATGTCTGTTTGAATAAATTAATTAAAACACATGTAAGACTATTATTAACTAAACAACACAAAATAGTTTTTACAAGCACAAACAGTTTAAACATTTTTTTAAGGATATAACGTCAATTAATAAAAGTAAAAAGTAAAAATTATCAGACTCTCATGACATCTATCTAGATTTTTTTAACGAATCAATGTAGTAAACTGTAAATTTTAAATTAAGCGGATAAATAGTGTACTAACAAAGGTGTTATTTACTGAAAGTGAGTATAGGGGGCGGTGACAAAATTTATTGAAAGTAAAAATATTAAACTGGGAAATGAGAAAGCAAAAAATACTAACAAGACAATTAGAACACTGAACAAGAAAATATGAAAATTCATATGTAAAAGGGAAATTTGAAGCAGATAATCAAAAGAAAAATTTTTCACCGCCCCCTATACTCACTTTCAGTAAATAACACCTTTGTTAGTACACTATTTATCCGCTAAATTTAAAATTTACAGTTTACTACATTGATTCGTTAAAAAAATCTAGATAGATGTCATGAGAGTCTGATAATTTTTACTTTTTACTTTTATTAATTGACGTTATATCCTTAAAAATTTTTAAACTGTTTGTGCTTGTAAAAACTATTTTGTGTTGTTTAGTTAATAATAGTCTTACATGTGTTTTAATTAATTTATTCAAACAGACATCTCGCGGTTTAACCTAACCTACAATATTTTTAAAAAATACTGTTGTATTACATATGACTTTTTTAACTCGTTTTGTTAAACTTTATGTAGCGCTTCCTTTATGGAAATAGTCAAGGTGAGTCAAGGTTATTGTTTAACTTCTTTTGTGTTTTTTCTGTTTTTTTTTTGTTATTTTGTATATGTTAAAGTCCGTTCATGCTTTTATAATTGTTTTTTATTACAACTGACTCCTTGACATTCCATTTAGGTGTGCTTGATGATGAAGTGACAGGTTCGAAACCGGTCGCCAATTAAATTGACTTGTGAGAGATAAAGGACCTTTTCTTTAACCCTTACACTTAATCTGTGGATTTTCTTTATTAAATGAAGTAAATTGATGCGCAAATACACATTTTCTAATAACACATGTGTAAACCCATCTACCAAAACCGATTAGGCAACACTGCATCGTTCTTTCTGTCATTTACTGTTGCGAACTTCAATGCATGCGAAGATAACCTAAAAGTTGAGTTCGCAGGAAACCTTTTGAATTCAGGTAATTGTCATTAAATTTGGTATTATTGCATGTCTTGGTGGTTCTGTAATGAATATGGGTGTAAAATTATGATGTGTAAAATAAAAGCAGCACGTAATTTAATTTATTATGTGAATAACCAGGGGATCGCACTTGCCCCAGACAAAAGAGAGGACAAGGCAAGTGCGCACCCATAAGGGTGCTCTTTCCCCAAATACTCATTATTTATGAGACTTAGATTTTTTGTTCTAGAGAAAAAGATGGCGAGAACCTATAAAAGAAAGATGGATAGAGGAGCGGCTTATTCAAAACAAGAATTGAGCGCTGCCATTAAAGATGTTACAACGGGAAAAATTTCTCTCAAAAAAGCCAGTAATTTGTATAAAATCCTGAGAAGTACTTTAAGAAACCATATCAAAGACAGAAGGGGTGTAAAAACAACACGTTGGGAAAAAGTGCCGATATTGGTTTCGAAGAGGAAAAGAAAATAGCAGAGAGAATTGAAACAATGGAAAAATGGGGTTTCGGATTATCAAGATCAGAAGTACTAGAAAATGTAGCACATTTTGTTAAGCAGAATAAGCTTAAAATCTAATTCAAAGACGGATATCCAAGTGCAGATTGGTTTATAAACTTTCGTAAAAGACATAAACTCTGTATTAAGAAATCACAAATAGTAGAGATTGCCAGAAAGGAGAGCTTGGATCCATTCGTTATTTACGAATATTTCGACTTTTAAAGACAACAATCGATCAACTGGATTTAGCAGATAAACCAAGCCACATCTGAAGTTTGGATGAAAGTAGCTTCTGCAGTGATCCAACTTAATTGAAAATAGTAGGTTAAATAGGATTTCCGTGCACTTGTACAACAAGTGGCTCGGGTAGAGAAAATACCACCATTTTATTAGCTTGCAGTGCAGCTGGCGACAAGGGTACAGCATTAGTAGTTTTCAAAGGTAAAGATGTGTATGCTGAATGGACAGCTCCAGCAGTTTCTGATGGGCCAAAACAAACTAGTATATGCAGCAACGAAAAAAGGGTGGATGGAAAGAGAAGTGTTTGAAAATTATTTTAAAAAAGTTTTGATAAAAGACTTTGGGGAAAGACCACCAATACTTTTAATTTACGACGGACATTCAACCCATCTTGGAATAAATTTAATACAGGAAGCACTAAAAGAAGGTATTACGATTTTAAAACTACCTCCCCATTCCAGCCACATTTTACAGCCATTGGATTTGGCTGTTTTTAAATCATTAAAGGATGAATGGGATTCAAAGCTGGTCCATTGGCAAAGACAATATCCTGGTAAAAAAAAATATAAAAAAAAACATTTTCTATACTAATTCAAGAATTATGGAAGGATGCAAGTCCCATTATAATTCAGAATGGTTTTAAAAAAGGTGGGATATGTCCCTATAATAAAAATGTTATTCAAAGTCACAACTTTTGATCTGTTTGCCCTTAGAAGATGGGAAGAGCTTAAAGGCATTACCACCCATGTAACTGGTAGCAATACCATTACTGATCCTTTCACATTCGCAGAAGAGCCAGATATAACCCAGTCATCAACGAGCATCGTTCAGGAGGAGGCTTTATCCCAACCATCTACAAGCGTAGTTCAAGGGAAGGCTAAAGTTCCATTTGAGGAAATTCTACTGTCTACTTTGAAACCAAAGGCATCACCACAAGAGCTACAAAAGAAACCAAAAAAAAAGAGTAGCTGGAGGAGCCAAAATTATTGCGAGATAAGACGAGAAGAAAAAGACACAAGAACCTGTCGTTTCCTCAGATAGTGAAGTCAATGATAATATTACTTATAATGAAAGTGATGAATAGGAAACATTTGAACAGTCTGCAGATAATGAGCAATTACAAAGAGAAAAACTTTGTTCCGACAGACAAGTTTCAGAAAAAGCTGTAGGTTATTGGATTCTCATAAAATTTGTTGGAAAGAAGTCCATTAAATACTATGTCGATCAAGTCCTGGATGAAAATAACAGTATAATTTGCCAGAAAAAAGAAGCTCTTGAACAAAAAAATCTGTGTTCAAGTTTCCAGATACAATTACAGAAACAACAATTAATTCTGAACCCTTTAATTTAAGGGGTGCGCTTGCTCCAACTGATCTTACCTCTAAACAAGCATTCACCTACTAAAACCATTTCTAAAGCAGAGTGGCAATAGTGAGTGACCTCTAGTTAAAAATGGATATACTAGACAATTACAGGTATTCATAATAAATCAAAAATATTTTGGCGGCATACTTGGAAAATTATGTAGAATGAAATCCCTTACTTTTTAGCTCTTGTTTTAAAATCATTTTTTATGATTTTTTTTTTTAAATTCAGTATATAAACAGGACAAATAAAAAGGATATTTTATTCTCCAAACCTTATAATTTAAGCTGGTAGAAGATTCATTTTAATACATTTAGCGGAATTTAAATGCAATCGGAAATGACGAACCTTTGCTTACTATAGTAAAAATACAGTGAAACTGCGACCTTAAAATTTATTTATTTATTTATTTTTAATCAATTACTTTCTGAAACGCATCTGTCTTTATTTACATACTTTACATTCAATCCTTTTATACAGTAGGTACTTTCGTTTTTAGCCAAAATATCAATTTTTAAGAATATCCTGAAATAGGTCGATTTTTAACTACAATTTGCCATATTTTGAACAAAAAGTTATATATACAGGACGATAAACCTGTAAGTAATGACGGCGACAATTTTTTTAAATAGGCACTCTATTGGTATGGATTTATTATTCAATTTTTGAAATCAAAAATATATCACATGTAGAGGTCGTGCGTCACAGTGCGTCTGTTAAATACTGTGTGCTTTTGTAAAATAGTTTATACATTATTTGTTAATAATTTAAGGATTCATTTTTGGAAAAAAAAAGTCGTCTAATTTTATTTTCAAGTGCGCATTCTCTCAAATTGAATTAACACATACAGAATGACTCGTGTAGGAGGAATAACGTCATCGATATTTTTTTAATGACAAACCCTATTTTTCATTACGGAATGTGAAAAGGTAATTATGAGTAGAGGTGAAATGAAAGTAAAATCGAAAAAACGATTTTGAAATATCAAAATTCTAAATTAAATGGTAATAACAGCGTCAAATAACAAATTAAATATTGTACCGTAGCTTCCTGACTATTTCCACTTTCCTGACAATTAAAGCGACCAAAATTTTGTTTTTATTGTCTACTTAGTTAAATAGTTTTTGTCAAATTATTTCTTTAAAAAATAACACGGTTTATCTTTCGTTCGATAAATTATTAAGTAGTAAGTATTAACTTTTGTCATTTCATGAAAAATTATCAAATTAACTGAACGATCGGTGAATGATTAGATAGTCGGAACATCTGGGTAGGTTCTTTATGGGAAGTCGTTTGTCTACTTTATCGAATATCAAATATTCTGTAACAATTCCTTTATATTTAACGGCCTTTAAAAATATTGGCGGCCTTAAAAATGTTTACGTATTCGTTAATTTACTTTTGTCATTATTTAAACAGATTTCTTTTAGATAGTCCTCTAATGTATTTTAAAGATCCGTTTAAATAATGACTAAGTAAAGAAGAAAATATTTTTAAAGGCCGTTAAATATAAAGGAATTATTACAGAATAGACCCCCATATCTGTTATTTATACTTAAAGAAGAAAATTCTTCAAATAAAAGTTGCTTGTGATGTTGTTCTTTATAATTTTTTTCAAATACATAATTTTTCTATTCGAGAAATTTGACAAAAAGTTCCAAATTCTAATTTTTAAGAAAATTGTTCAAATACAAGTTGGTTGCGATGTCATTCTGTATAATTCTTGTTTTATACATGAATTTTCTAAAATAAACCGTATTCAAGGTATTTGACGAAAAGTGCAAATTTTGAAAATAACTCAAAAATGGTTAAATTGAAGAACACCAAACTTAATACTGAGGCTTTAATTCATCCTGCGGTGAGCTGATTCAATTTTCAACATAGTCTAAGCATCTGGGGGGGGGTACTTTATGGGCTGTCTTATTTTTACGTTAAAGAACGTTCCTGTTATTTACGATTTAAGAAGTCCATTCTTCCAATGAAAGTTGTTTACGATATCATTTTCTATAATTTTTGTTCCACACATGATTTCTCTAAAGTTAACCCTAATGGAAAAATTTAAGGAATAGTAAAATTTTAAATTTTTAGTGTTTTCGTTGGCCTTGAATATAAAAAATTTATGAGTAAGATGTGTGTAGAAAATTTATATATTTAGTTCATCCTCTAAACATTTACAGAGGTGATATAATAGGTTGTACAAAATAACCGGGAAAAGCCTGAAATAACTAGACAGGATAACAGAAAGTCATGTATTGGACATATTAGATTTTTAAATCTAGTTAGTATTTGAAGCAATCATACAAAACCAGTACTCGAATATAATTTTTTTAGTTAAAAATTCATAGAAATAATCGTATTTTTCTCCTAATTTTGGAATCTAATGGAGGCATTACATGCTCCGATTTTTATGAGATTTGAGTGAGATTTAAAATATATAGTCTATCGATTCAGTCCATAACTCAACGTGAAGTGCTGTGATTTGACTCACATCTGGCCTCTCCTCTTTTGTCTGTTTTTGTCTAATGTGAAGTAAAGAGTAACTTGAGCTGATTAAATCTTGCCTTTACATCAGAGCTGTGCGTTTTGACCTGCAGATTATATCGGAGCGTGTAGGACCTCCATTAGATGGATTATTGGATTAACTCGGCTTCACCACTTGTTATTTGATAAAGGTTTTAATGTTAAAAGTTAAAATAATAGTTTTAGGGCCAGTTTTTTCACCTCTGAGTAAAGTTGGAAGTAACTACTTGCTGATTAAACTATAGGGATATTGTTTGTTAATCTGTCAAGTAAACCTACGTGTAACTTTACTTAGAGGTGAAAAGATTGACCCTAAATGTTAATAATTTAAATAAGTGTTTAAGTGAACTTGTATAAACTTAGAATATGTTGCGTCTATTTCTGTTGGACGGCAATGAAGTGCAAAACCACTATTTTTGATGTATGATTTATTTTTTGTTTTTAGGTAAATTTTTTTGTGAGGTATCAAATACTCTTTTTTACTTTAAGTTAGAAAGTGCCTGATTTATGCATTGGCGCCATCGTGTGCCTCACGATCTTGTCCATACGGAGATGTATCTCTGTTTGTTGCGTTTAATCGAAGAATAACTCCTGACATTAAAAATATTATGTTGTAATATATGCAGGCTTCATTTGAAATGAAAGATTTGTCTCTATAGATGGTGCCTTCATGGGCACATACACTACGTATGTGCCCATGAAGGCACCATCTTTGAACAATATCGTCTAGAAGTTGAAATTCGGAAAATGAACGTGTAAAGTATTAAACGAATTACAAGTTTTTCATTTCTATTATAAGTTACTTGAACACAGCCGCATTATCTTTTGGTTCATTTTAAATGAAATATGAATAACCAAAGAAAAATATATTCTTGATTCATAGTGCACTGAAAGCACAAGTTTCAGACCCTCAATTAAAATATGAATGGTTAAACATCAGCAGTTAGGAATTAGAATTAAATATTACACTTATATAGTATACATGAATTAAACAAACTTTTCTGCAGTTAAACATTTTAATCGGACATCGGAAAATTTCCACGGCAAATCAATCGATTCTCGAGTATTTTTCATCATTGTCCTTGTTAATGTAATTGGCAGATGAATTAAGCGAGTGGGAGCGGCACTAGAAGAAATGTAGCAGAATAATGGGCAAATACGACGATTCCAGAATATAAATTCCAATATTTGATCTAAAATTCCGGATTTTTCTTACTAAATAACAATGGAGTTTTACAAGATTTTTTAACCATGGCACTTGGCCTGTTTGAATAGATTTCAAACATAATTTGAATCTAAATTTATAATATCAGAATAAACAATACAAAATAGCAATTAGATTATTCAATAATTTAAATGTACATTAGAAAAATATTATTCCAATTTCGATCTTTAGTTAAATGATTTGTAATGATTTAAGAAGTAAAAGTCAGAATTTCTTATTACAATATAAACATTGAATTAAAGTGAAATTGGAGCAAGTATGAAATAATAATAAAAATACTCTCCCTAATTCACCCCCTTACGAGTGAATTTCAACCCCTGAAGTCGACTGAACGACTTGTATAGGGGAAGGGACGGCTATTATTATTATTTGCCGTGGCGCTCCGGGGCGACTTAAGGATGATTGATGGTGTCATTTGACTTACAGGTGGGGAAAACCCGGAAAACCTCACCCACCATCATCGAGACGATAATGTATGGCGATTTTATAATCTTCATGTCATGTCAATAGAAATTTAATTTCTATTAATTCGGCACACATCAAATCCTAAACCGAACCATGCAATTTAATTAAAAATCCACATGGTCTGGTCTCGGACTCATAAACTTACCTATAAATGAATATAAGCGCGTTAGACCGCTACACCATCGACCCGATACATTTTAATTAAATAAAATACTTATTTCATATAGAGGATGTTAATTTAATATATGAATGTAAAGAAAAATGTTAAAATCTGACTCTCATCTTAACTTACGAGGATTTTTGCTCCTGGTGGTAGATCTTAGTGAGAAATAGGTGTGGAGAACTATAACCTCAAAAACCGGGGTTATAGTGTACCGGGTTGTCGATCTCAACCTTTCTGCCTTCAGCTTCACTCTGTAGTGGAGATGGGAATGAGTTTAAAAATAATCAAAATAATTGAGCGCCAAGCCGTTATATCTTCTTCCATATTCCAAAATTGACCTACCTCTTAAACGGCTAAACTGGGCAAATCAAAGACAATACTTCCAATACACACCGATATATATTTTAATTTGGGAGAAAGACTACAACAAGCAACGTAATGATTCAAAATATGGTATAGGCAAAAACAAATTATCACTATCACAATTTTTGGGTAGCGCACAAGTCCAAAATATAATAAAAATAATGAAACACTAGTACTTACACATTAAGTATCTAAGCGGAGATTAAATAAATAAAAGTACACTAAAAATTAATAACGCACGGCGGTTTTGGTACCAAAAACGACGAGTCAAAATTAATCGACGTTAGAGAAATAAAAATAAGAGTAAACTTAACTTCCACCTCACATATATGTATATATAAAAGTAAAGTGGACCATCAATGCCAAGTAGGCCTTTAGTATACCCCCATTTACACAGTAAATCTACCCCACACAATTTAACAAAATCCCTGAAATTAAATTAATAATGTGTGCGCTACTTTTCCCAAATAAAGAATAAAGACCTATACATAAAAAAAAGAAAAATCGGTGTGCGATTATATAAACTTAAATAAACAGGGCGGACTTAGCTGAACAAATCATGGCTTCTTCGCAGCTGCAGTCAACGATCTCGTAGAACAATACTACCACACTAGCTGATTCGGGCTACTCAGCCCTTCGAAATCCACAGGTGATCCAAATCTCCATATGCACCAAATGTTCCGACTCCAAATAGGGTTTTCTATACCCCTCCAAGAAACGTATGCAAATAGGGTTTTCTATACCCCCCCTCCAAGAAACCTGAAATAGCCAATAAAACCTATTAAGGCCTCACTAGGCTATCCATTGCAAAAAGATATTAAAAAAAATACCATTAACTGTACCCAACCTTTTAATTTAAAATATACAATCTAATAGTAAAATAAAAATACTTACTATACAAATTTTTGATATAACAAAACAAAATAAACTTACTCAATAATGAGTTGAACCCAAATAGCATCCATAATATTAGCAAAGAATTTATATACCCTCCAACGACTAGAGAAAAGGATAAAAAAACGGTTCTTGCAAAAACTTACCTTTTAATCAGAAAAGGGTCCAAATCCAAATCAACTTAGATTTCTAACGAGCATAAGCGTGAACGGCGGTTATGGTTAAGGTGTTTTCCAAAGGGGCCTGCTATCCATTTTAAAAATCCAACACGAGGTTGCTGCGAGGTAATGGTGGCCGACAAAACTCAACCACTAATATTCCACAAATCACAGGCACCAAACCAAATCCCCTTACAGTAATGGAGAAAACGGGGATTAATCCTCCCAGATGGAGATGGCTAACAAACCACAAAAATCTTCCGTAATCCCAAGGATGCTCAACAGCCAAAAGCAAAACCGTCCAACTTTGCTATACCCAACAAACGTTCTTTCTAAAACAACGCCGGCTTCACCTTCTCAGTTTATCGAGAGACATCGCCGTAGACCGAACGTTAGCGACCAATTACCTCTCGATCTAGTCGTCACCTGACCTCAAAAAGTCGTACTGACCAATCAACAAATTACCCGTGCTCACAAACCAAAATTACCAGAACTCGAATTCGTGAATATCAGAACTATTCACCACCGGCCGAGATACACGTGATTCTTAAAAATTAATAATAACAAAGGATGTTGTCTTCGTCCAGAATACCGTTTTAAAACCAATCGATGCATCTATTGCTGACGAAATACGACACGCACAAATCGATAAATCACGTCGAGAATGTCATGAAACAAGTGAGTATCAATTCCGGAGTGACACAATTTCTAATAAACAAGTGAACGAACCCATAGCTGCAACGAACGCAGTAATATTTCCTAATGACAAGCAAGGCCCAATAAAGAAAGAAGAAAAGATCATTAACCTGACCATTTTGACGGAGATGTCAAAAATAACAACAAATATATTTTTAATTAGTTTTTTTACAACTTACCAAGAATCAAAAGATAAAGACAGATTTAATATTAGATTAGAAAAATATATGTAATTGGATGATATGAATCTATGACAATTTACTAAATGAATATTGGAAATTTCGCTAATAACTTGAGTGAATATTCAAAATACAGGTTCTGAAAAAGCGATACATGTTAAAGAATGAAAAAGAAATTCACTATACAAGGTATTATGTATATTTAGCTACTAAAAAAGTACTGAAACAAGGTAATTAATTCAATAATAGCAGCAAAACTGTCAAATTTCAGGGACAACTTAATGGACTAAAAGTGACATGAACTCACTGTAAAAGTACACAGGGATATAAAGAAACAAAGAATCTAGTAAAAAAACACCCTTATTTGGATAAAAATGTAAGCGTAGACTAAAATTACACATACAATGGGTCATCAAAAAGTACTTGTCTTAATGTAAAAACTGGATCGTTACAGAACTTCAATAAAGCAAAATTCCCTGGTTGCAAGTAAATATGAAGAGAAAATCTGTAGTTGTAGGTAAAGATGGAGAACTTTAGTCGAGCGGAAGTCCTTGCTTGTAAGTAGATATGGAAAACTTCAATCGAACGGAAGTCCGTAGTTATAAGAAGATATTGAGAACATCAATCGAGCGAAAGTCTATGGTTGTATGGTTGTCGAATTTGCTTGATACGAACTTCGAATTGATGGTAAAGCGTTGATCCTTCTTGGGTCTGAGTATGGGGAACTTCAATCGAGCGGAAGTTCTTAGTTGTTAGTAGTTGATGTTAAAGCGTTGTTGCTTATTAAGTCTATTAATCATACAAAAGTCCGTGGTCGTCTAATTTACTTCATACGTATCTCGATTTGATGAAGTTTGGTAGTTGAATTCGCTTGATACAAATAAATAGTTTGTAGGTGCATCATTGAAGTTGGTAGGACTTTATTTTCTTGTTTTCTTTTATCTTGAAGTTTACTTCTTTTATAGAATTTTTCAATTTTTACACTATTGTTCAAGGGACCAAGAATGGTTTTCAAAAATAGTTTTATACCTAATACTACGAGATGCTTTTCATAAATCCGACTCGAAGGACCATGATTAGATTTCAATGGACTTGAAGACCCATGAAATGGAGTAATTACGAGGTTTAATCATCCTTGGCTGCTAAGCACACTACATCTTTACCAGAACATTTGCCAAACCTTTAAAGGTACCAATCAAAGATAAGGATTTTTAATTAGTCCAACATCTATAGACTACGATAGACTGATCATTTTATGCCCAGAAGTGAACTGTTTAGAATGAGAAATTAATCAAAGTGAAGGCATCTACGAGGTGGTTTGAGTAAGAGTGTATTGGAAAAATCTACTGATGAAATTATGGCTGTGGTCTACTTGTATTGGGTGAAAGCCGGCAGTTTTTTATTGGTTACAAGGCATGATTGTAAAAAATGCAGATCGTACTTGGGTTATAATGATTGCTATAAAACTTATTTCTATTCCTTGCAATTGTCAAAAGAGCCAGAAAAAGCTAAATTTTGAATATGGAAATATTATCATGCCTAAAAATATATTATACAGATCCGTTTCAAGAATTTATTATATTTTAGAAATATATTATACCTTTATTTTGCACCTTTTCTCCAGTTATCCGTCGGTAATTTTTCTTGGAAAGCACTATGACAACTGGTGTTATCCAAAACTATTACTTATCTTTGGGATTTTTTTCTACTGACATAAACCAGTTTATAAACGCCTTATCATTAATTTCTTTATGATAATCGTCCTGGTTCTTTGAAGTAAACACCAACAAACCATGATTAACAAAATCAAGGTGGCCAATCAAAAGACACCAGTACTATGTCTTAATCTTGTTAATCAACAATTTATAAACGCTTGATCTGAACTTCTTTTAGTACCATTTTAAATCTTCTAAACGTAACAATTTCAAGTATTTAGACATAACACGTCGCTTTCCAGTTTTCCTTAGAAACTTTTCTATCGGGAATCTCACAAATACTTTACAAACCAGACAAGTTGAATCCAGTTTTATTTTATTGTATATATTCAATCATCGAAATTCTAATAAAAAAGTTCTTATATGTTTGACATGTAATATATAAAATAATATGAATTTAAATGTGATCAGATAGAACTTTCTCTTGCTCCTAATAAGTCGCTTTCATTCCCGTTTATAAGTAGCATGACAATATTTATTTTTGCTACCCCTGTTGTTAAGCAATCATGTAGACAAACTGTAGCTTGAATTATATTTTGAACAATTGTAATTTATTCTAAACTAAATTATTTACAGAAAATATTTGATTTTATCGTTAAAATACCAAATAAATTTTAGATTTTTATGGACCTACTAACAATTTTTATAATTCCGAGATTTTTTGTTATAAGCAAATATAAAATTTTTATTAATATTAAAATTAATTAATACAATACTTGCACTATTTCTTCTTCATTAATAAACTTCTATGGTTTGTTTAAAATTTGTAAAAGCAAGTAAAGCATAAATAAAATAAATGCTAAACAGGAAAATCGACATCAATGTTATTCAGATGACATAACTGAATAGCGAATAGCAATAAACAGCAAAGTTTTATAACAATTATTTATAGCAATAAAACGGTAACCCGGTTGACTGCTGGACGATAAAATTTTTACAACGACTTCACTGATTTATGTAAATCGGTTTTCGGTTTGTGTAACAATATAAATCTTCGGAATTGGATTAGAAAGTTGGCTGCGTTTAACTTTATCGCCAATAATAAGCGACTGTGATTAGCGACTGTGATTCTAATTGTTTTATTTTTAGATCTAGAATGCATTGTTTTCGAAATACATAAATATAGTGTTTTAAAAGTAAGGACAACAGTGACAGACAACATTGACTTTCACGAAATATTCATATGAAATATCTTTAAAATATCTACGAAATATCTATGAAATATCTATGAAATATCTATGAAATATCTATAAAATATCTATGAAATATCTATGAAATATCTATGAAATATCTATGAAATATCTATGAAATATCTATGAAATATCTATGAAATATCTATGAAATATCTATGTAATATCTATGAAATATCTATGAAATATCTATGAAATATCTATGAAATATCTATGAAATATCTATGAAATATCTATGAAATATCTATAAAATATCTATGAAATATCTATGAAATATCTATGAAATATCTATGAAATATCTATGAAATATCTATGAAATATCTATGAAATATCTATGAAATATCTATGAAATATCTATGAAATATCTATGAAATATCTATGAAATATCTATGAAATATCTATGAAATATCTATGAAATATCTATGAAATATCTATGAAATATCTATGAAATATCTATGAAATATCTATGAAATATCTATGAAATATCTATGAAATATCTATGAAATATCTATGAAATATCTATGAAATATCTATGAAATATCTATGAAATATCTATGAAATATCTATGAAATATCTATGAAATATCTATGAAATATCTATGAAATATCTATGAAATATCTATGAAATATCTATGAAATATCTATGAAATATCTATGAAATATCTATGAAATATCTATGAAATATCTATGAAATATCTATGAAATATCTATGAAATATCTATGAAATATCTATGAAATATCTATGAAATATCTATGAAATATCTATGAAATATCTATGAAATATCTATGAAATATCTATGAAATATCTATGAAATATCTATGAAATATCTATGAAATATCTATGAAATATCTATGAAATATCTATGAAATATCTATGAAATATCTATGAAATATCTATGAAATATCTATGAAATATCTATGAAATATCTATGAAATATCTATGAAATATCTATGAAATATCTATGAAATATCTATGAAATATCTATGAAATATCTATGAAATATCTATGAAATATCTATGAAATATCTATGAAATATCTATGAAATATCTATGAAATATCTATGAAATATCTATGAAATATCTATGAAATATCTATGAAATATCTATGAAATATCTATGAAATATCTATGAAATATCTATGAAATATCTATGAAATATCTATGAAATATCTATGAAATATCTATGAAATATCTATGAAATATCTATGAAATATCTATGAAATATCTATGAAATATCTATGAAATATCTATGAAATATCTATGAAATATCTATGAAATATCTATGAAATATCTATGAAATATCTATGAAATATCTATGAAATATCTATGAAATATCTATGAAATATCTATGAAATATCTATGAAATATCTATGAAATATCTATGAAATATCTATGAAATATCTATGAAATATCTATGAAATATCTATGAAATATCTATGAAATATCTATGAAATATCTATGAAATATCTATGAAATATCTATGAAATATCTATGAAATATCTATGAAATATCTATGAAATATCTATGAAATATCTATGAAATATCTATGAAATATCTATGAAATATCTATGAAATATCTATGAAATATCTATGAAATATCTATGAAATATCTATGAAATATCTATGAAATATCTATGAAATATCTATGAAATATCTATGAAATATCTATGAAATATCTATGAAATATCTATGAAATATCTATGAAATATCTATGAAATATCTATGAAATATCTATGAAATATCTATGAAATATCTATGAAATATCTATGAAATATCTATGAAATATCTATGAAATATCTATGAAATATCTATGAAATATCTATGAAATATCTATGAAATATCTATGAAATATCTATGAAATATCTATGAAATATCTATGAAATATCTATGAAATATCTATGAAATATCTATGAAATATCTATGAAATATCTATGAAATATCTATGAAATATCTATGAAATATCTATGAAATATCTATGAAATATCTATGAAATATCTATGAAATATCTATGAAATATCTATGAAATATCTATGAAATATCTATGAAATATCTATGAAATATCTATGAAATATCTATGAAATATCTATGAAATATCTATGAAATATCTATGAAATATCTATGAAATATCTATGAAATATCTATGAAATATCTATGAAATATCTATGAAATATCTATGAAATATCTATGAAATATCTATGAAATATCTATGAAATATCTATGAAATATCTATGAAATATCTATGAAATATCTATGAAATATCTATGAAATATCTATGAAATATCTATGAAATATCTATGAAATATCTATGAAATATCTATGAAATATCTATGAAATATCTATGAAATATCTATGAAATATCTATGAAATATCTATGAAATATCTATGAAATATCTATGAAATATCTATGAAATATCTATGAAATATCTATGAAATATCTATGAAATATCTATGAAATATCTATGAAATATCTATGAAATATCTATGAAATATCTATGAAATATCTATGAAATATCTATGAAATATCTATGAAATATCTATGAAATATATATGAAATATCTATGAAATATCTATGAAATATCTATGAAATATCTATGAAATATCTATGAAATATCTATGAAATATCTATGAAATATCTATGAAATATCTATGAAATATCTATGAAATATCTATGAAATATCTATGAAATATCTATGAAATATCTATGAAATATCTATGAAATATCTATGAAATATCTATGAAATATCTATGAAATATCTATGAAATATCTATGAAATATCTATGAAATATCTATGAAATATCTATGAAATATCTATGAAATATCTATGAAATATCTATGAAATATCTATGAAATATCTATGAAATATCTATGAAATATCTATGAAATATCTATGAAATATCTATGAAATATCTATGAAATATCTATGAAATATCTATGAAATATCTATGAAATATCTATGAAATATCTATGAAATATCTATGAAATATCTATGAAATATCTATGAAATATCTATGAAATATCTATGAAATATCTATGAAATATCTATGAAATATCTATGAAATATCTATGAAATATCTATAAAATATCTATGAAATATCTATGAAATATCTATGAAATATCTATGAAATATCTATGAAATATCTATGAAATATCTATGAAATATCTATGAAATATCTATTAAATATCTATTAAATATCTATGAAATATCTATGAAATATCTATGAAATATCTATGAAATATCTATGAAATATCTATGAAATATCTATGAAATATCTATGAAATATCTATGAAATATCTATGAAATATCTATGAAATATCTATGAAATATCTATGAAATATCTATGAAATATCTATGAAATATCTATGAAATATCTATGAAATATCTATGAAATATCTATGAAATATTTATGAAATATCTATGAAATATCTATGAATTATCTATGAAATATCTATGAAATATCTATGAAATATCTATGAAATATCTATGAAATATCTATGAAATATCTATGAAATATCTATGAAATATCTATGAAATATTTATGAAATATCTATGAAATATCTATGAAATATCTATGAAATATCTATGAAATATCTATGAAATATCTATGAAATATCTATGAAATATCTATGAAATATCTATGAAATATCTATGAAATATCTATGAAATATCTATGAAATATCTATGAAATATCTATGAAATATCTATGAAATATCTATGAAATATCTAAGAAATATCTACGAAATATCTACGAAATATCTACAAAATATTTACAAAATATCTACGAAATATTAATGAAATATTAACCAACTATCAACGAAATATCACCAAAATATCAACTAAATATCAGCGAAATATCAACGAAATATCAACGGAATATCAACGAAATATCAACGAAATATCAACGAAATATCAACGAAATATCAACGAAATATCAACGAAATATCAACGAAATATCAACGAAATATCAACGAAATATCAACGAAATATCAACGAAATATCAACGAAATATCAACGAAATATCAACGAAATAACAACGAAATATCAAAGAAATATCAACGAAATATCAACGAAATATCAACGAAATATCAACGAAATAACGAAATATTAACGAAATATCAACGAAATATCAACGAAATATCAACGAAATATCAACGAAATATCAACGAAATATCAACGAAATATCAACGAAATATCAACGAAATATCAACGAAATATCAACGAAATATCAACGAAATATCAACGAAATATCAACGAAATATCAACGAAATATCAACCAAATATCAACGTATTATCAAAGAAATATCAACGTATTATTAAAGAAATAT
The DNA here is from genome assembly GCA_927349885.1 of Psylliodes chrysocephalus. Taxonomy (NCBI): domain Eukaryota; kingdom Metazoa; phylum Arthropoda; class Insecta; order Coleoptera; family Chrysomelidae; genus Psylliodes; species Psylliodes chrysocephalus. The sequence continues at coordinate 18,643,263 of OV651815.1, read as the reverse complement.
CAGCAACACACGTTACTTTTCATGTCATCAACGCAGATGTTTCTTTAATCGTCTTCTTTGCTTCAAATATTAATCTTTGTATTTATGAAACAACTCTGTTTAAACTTTTTCCTATTATTTTTTGTGTTTCTACTTTTATTACGGTCATTATATTTCTGTGTATTCTAGCGATTATCACTTTTTGATTGCTACCCCCCCCCGTTTGCTTCGGTAGGAATATTATTATTTCTTCTTATCTTATCTTATACATACTTTTTCTCTGGTTCTATTTCTTTTTATTTTTCAGTCTTCTGCTATTATTGATAAAATATTAGCTCCTTAAATTTAAAATAATGGAACAAATTTTGTGATGTGATTAAGAAATGAGTATTATACATTCAGTAAAATGCTTCTAAGCCAATTAACTTCCTTTATTTTACTTTGAAAAAATACAAGCTACCAAGTATATTTTTAAAGCTTTAAGCAGCTATTACTCGAAATATTGTTTTTGTGGATCAGCAATCTTTAGGATAAATTTATTATTTTGCTTTAAGTTTGAATTTACCACTCGTTTTTCATTCTTTTCCTTATTCTAAAAAAAGTAGCTATAATTAATTAATTTTTTACCAATTATAACTGATCGGCACTTCAGATTTTTCCATATTTATACAATATTGGACAGCACCCGATCTATTTATGAGTACTTACGTACCTACGTATTTAGTATCAGATTAGTTGATATTGTAGGTCTGTAAGTTCTCTTTAAAATTCTGTTTCTATATCTAAATAATCTGCATATTATGCAAGACTCCGACGTTAGTTTTACTCCAGTTTTTGATCAAATATATCAAAATGATCCTAAGAAGATAAGCCCCTCGTAGAAATCTTTTATACTCCAAATTGTTGAAATAGCTGTTTCTATGTTATCCATTTGATATGGAATAATAAGATATATTTCTCACGAATTCTTTGTGCACAAAATATTTTTCTACATCTATAGATTAGGTACATAAAAATTAGCAATTTTTGCAAATGGACAGTTTGAAAAATCCTCTGACTTTAATATGGGTGGTTGAAGATTAGTCCACGTGTCAGTAACCTATCGAATACAAGGTCCAACTTAGCAAACAATGCAACCATTAATGAAAGAAAAAATCTACTTTCCTTATTGATATCTACCTACCTAAATATTGATCCATTTTTATAATACTTGACTGCAGAACTGGGAATTAAATGTTATTGTAGATACCAGCAGGCAGGTGTAAAATTGTGCTTCGATGAACAATGAACTTTGTAATTCGAACACACGTGGATTTAAAATGATTATACGGGCTTTTTATTGATTAACTTTACTTATGTTTATCTAGTATAATAGAACGCTTATATCAAGTCGTCATTTCAGAAATGGAATTTATATTAAACATTCAGTAGACGCAGCTGAAACAATTTGTTATTTACCTACATAAAAAGTAGTAATTTAAGCACCTACATACTTCATAAGAACAATCCTGCAATAATAAGTATTAGTATTAATTAAAATTAATATGCTAGTATGGTCAGGTTATCTAGAGAGGGATGAAAAATTGTAGAAACAAAACCTCGAGATATGAAGCCACTGATGATAAAAAGTAATGCAAAAAAAAAATATTTCCAAAGTAGGCCATGGCAGACAAAGAGAGAGAAACATTCGTGATAACTACGATTTTAGCATATTTAAAGAAATTAATTTAAGAAGAAGACTAGGTGAAGACAATTCAAATTTGAAAAAAAGAAATAAAAACTGCAAATTCGAATACTAATACTGGAAAAACAAGGATTGTCATTAAACATCTACGAAATATAAAGTATTTGAGAAACATGTCCGGATTTATAGGAAAATAAGATATTAGACCTAACATAAAAGTGTAAAAATATAAGAATATTTCAGGAAAACTTAATCAAAAAATATAAAAATATATTAGGTATACAATAAATTATATACAGTTATTGGTGTTTTAAAATGAATTCGTGTGTTTTTTTATTTATAATTCTGCCCTTTTGGATATAATTTAGTATTCAATTACCAAAATGTTACTTGTTCTGCGTACGGCATACAGGTAATGATCTCACACACTACAGTTTGTACTTAGGTTAAACCGTATTTAGTTTCTTGGAGGTCTGATCTGCATTTAAATATTTCTCTTGCAAATATAGGCTAGTATAAAGTACAATTTATTAAGAATAAACTCTAGAAACATTTACATTAAAAACATTTTACATCATATTTACATTACTGGTTATTATCTAACTCATTACACTACGTACATTTAGTCGAGGCAAAGATATTTAGGAAAAAATGCCCCTACTTTTTATTCTGTACAAACCCGAAACTGCATTGCTGCTGCCAAAAATACATTCAAAAAGAAGACGAACCCAAAATTGTTATAGAGAGTTTTTTGGAATCCGAATCGCACGTCGAAAACGACCCTCCCAACACCTGATGCACCGGAACCTCGGGCTGAACGTCGTCTCCGAAGGTTTTCCAGACACGAACGCAAAAGATTAACCGAAAATCGTTTCATAATTTCACACATTCATTGATGTGTAACTCTCGCCTGGGGCCCTCGAAAAAATTAAGATTCGGGCGCACCAGGTGTCAGGGGGGTGTTCGCCGATGCCACATTTGGATTCAGCACCCTAAAAATATCCCATAACGATTTTCGGTTCGTCTTTTTCGATTGTGTGAGGAAGACTCAAGGTGCGGTCCGCGTCCAGGTTCCAGTGCACCAGGTGTTCATGGGTTCATATTCTACGTGAAATTTGGATTCAGCGCCCCAAAGAACGCCCCCACAATGATTTTCGAGTTGTTTTTGGCGATTTTGTTAGGAAAATTCTCCGAGATGACGTTCACGTCCAGGTTCCTGTATACCAGGTATCCGGGGGGTGTTCGCCGATGCCATATTTGAATTCAGCGAGTTAAAAAACCCTCGAGCGCTGAGCTTCTCTCCTTCCCCGCATGAATTTCGGGAGAGCCCCACGGAGATGAGGTTCATCGGCTTTCCTGAGTTCCAGGTCGGCTATGGGTCAATCTGAACATCATAATCGTGATCAGCGACCTCGAGAACCTTTGGCAACCCGATTTGGGCCAGTTCTGACTCTTATTTACAAAGTTCTTTAATCTTTTAAAGCCGTCTCAAAAAAAGACATTTTTTGAATGCATTTTTGGCTACAGCAATGCAATTTCCAGTTTGTATAAGATAAAAAGTAGGGGCATTTTTCCAAAATATTTTTTGTCATAGCACAGTTAGTACCAGGGACAGTGTTAGCTGTCTTGGTGAAAGGTTTTGGTATTTTAGAATATCCTCGCTAGTTCGAGGTCCCCTCCTTGGCGGTTAGCGCAATTCGCTCTCATTTGTTTAGGTCTATCGCTTTCTTTCGCTCTGTGGTCTCCTTCGCATCTAACACACTTGATGCTCATCCTGCAGTTTGATTGCGAGTGGGAAACCCTGGAATCTACAGCACTAAGTTGATCCTGTTGGTTACCTTAATGTCTCTATTCAAAACACTAGTCCTAGCCAGGTATTAAATGATCTTATTGGGTCCCTTTACTTTGGGTTAATGTCAACAAGAAACAGCTGTTTCCTTATCTCTTCATAACGCCATCTCCTGTAATTTTATAGGGTGCAGTTCAAAGTGTATAAGTTCATAGGTGATTACATTTACTAGCATGTGCTCCGGTATACTGCTTTATATGGTTCGCCCTGATATAATTTGTTGCAGTAAAAGTTGCTGCCTATCGTGTTTAGATAGGCAGTGGTTTCTTTGTAATCATCGGATGTGGCTAGCCATAATTTAACCGCTTAGTTTTTGTTTACAGCTTTTTCATTTATAATCTTCTGGTTCTTTAGTGCCATCCTAACATCTTTCCAGCTCTTGGCATCGAGTTGGTTTGGTAGTATTTTTTATGTCTTAGTTTGTATATTTTGTTGTTTTTAATAGGTTTTTGGTAGGTTTTGATCGGTTTTTTGTCCTACTTCAGACTCCTCTTGTTGTTGTTGTTTGTTCTGAAAGTCTTCTTTTCTATTTTCGGGATTTAGCTTTTAATGCTGGTTTTTTGATATGAGTAGCTCGTCTTCTTTTTCTTTCTCTTCATCTACTTATTTTTCACGTTCATCTGAACTTTCTTCTGTGCTTCGTCGACTGAAAATTCGATATCTGCCGACTAGGCAGTGTCGAGTTTTAGTAGTGCGTTCTCGTAATGTAGATAACGAAATGTTATGCTTTTTGTAGCATTTTCTTCTTCAATTTCGTTCTCTCTTTCGTCTTCTAATGGTATTTTGAAATCGTTTTTGATTTCTTGCATCAATAATCCTACTCTGAACTCCAGTATCTAGTTGTCTTCATTCAGTGTTTTGTTGCTTTCCTTCTGTAAGAATGTCGGTGGCAATACTGGTAATGCCATTCTGTAAACTGAAAACAAGCTACGGTTAAGTCATGGAATAAACATAAATCGTGTCAAAAATCATTATTAATAAATTAATAACAATACAAATCAATCTCGCTTTTAAGCGCTAATATAGTTTTTGCCTTACATGCTACTTAATCGCTGTCAAGAGTGGTACTATAGTCTCACTTTGCCTACTCTATAGTTCACTACCCAACTCGTTGCTCTCGATGCCTGCTTGCTATGATTTTTTTTTGTTTTAGTTTAATATTGACTAGTTCAGTGTATGAGAAAATCGTACCCCCAAATAGTCAACTTCAGTCTGTTGAGCGAGCCTGACTCCCAGGAGATTTACTTTTACGAGTTGGGGGTTCTAGAAGGTTCTTTGAGAATTTCGGTATTTAAAGACGATAAATTGTATTTTCTGTGGATTTAATGAGACCCTCCATTTGTACACCAGTGAGAGTACTGGTTTAACAAATTTTGGGTTCGAGTATTTAGTTGGTTCGAATTTTTGGCTACCGAGATTAGAGCTGTATCGTCGGCGTATAGGAGGCATTTGGATGTAGGGTGATTTGGGAGGGGGATATCGTGTGTGTAGGTGAGGTAGAGGAGAGGGGCCAGGACGGAGCCCTGTGGAACGCCAGCTAGTAAGGTAAATGTGTCTGACAGGGACTTGCCCACTTTGACGGTGATTTTTCTGTCTGTGAGGTAGGAGTGTATGAGTTTGGAGATTTGGGGGGAGACCTATGTTCATAAGCTTTTTGACTAGTCCGGCATGCCAGACTTGGTCGAAGGCTTTTTGAACATCTAAGAGAACGGCTGAAGAAATTTGTTGGGAATTTACTGCTGTGACTGCAGTAGTGTGAAGGGAGGAGATTGCGTCCTGTGTGGAGTGGTGAGGTCTGAAATCATGTTGGGATTAAGGGATGATATTTCTTTCTTTACAAAATTCCCAGAATTTTTTCTTGAGTAGAAGCTCGAGGAGTTTTCCTAGGATTGATATGAGAGAGATAGGTCTGTATGAATTTATGGATTTGTGGTCTTTGCCTGGTTTGGGGATCAAAATGGTTTTGAAGGATTTCCAGGCAAGTGGAAAATGGGACAGGGAGAGACAGGAGTTTAGGAGAAGGGTAGGAATAGGAAAGATGGTTTCAAGAAGATGAATTGTTCGTCAAAGTGGAGGTTGTCAGGGGTTCTGAAGGTGGCTTCAAGCTAGGGCTTTTTCGTCAGGGGTTGAGTGGATTTGTCTGTCGATTTGAAGGTGGGAGTATGTTTTGGATTTTTTACCCGTGATGAGTTGGAATTTGTCTTAAAACTTGGAGCCGTATCTATGATCCAAATTAAAAGAGGTATTGATCCATAGTTTTTGTGTGTGTAAGTTTGTTTGGAGCCTGATCAGGGCATTAAGGTGGTTCCATTCAGTTTTCATGACTGGGTCGTGGGTAAGGACATATTGTCTATACAATCGTCGTTTTTGGGAGATGAAATTTAGGATGAATTAGGGGATGCTAAAAATGGTGCTCTTTTCCTTTTATATACTAATGTAATGGCAACATGCAACGTTGGTTGATGTCGTCATTCACTAAATACACATGAGTAAAAGAAGGTGTTGTATTTAAATATATCACTACCGTTATTTACACAAATCGTGAGTGTAAAGAGAAACGTAATAATACTCAAAATCTGTACGACAAACATTTAAATATCCTCCACGTTTTAAAAACGAAAGGGATTGAAAAATAAAAAAAAGAAGAGGAGGACAGAAAAAGGAAGAACTGAAAGCAATCTATTTCCGAACTATGAAAAACTATCAGTTTAAGTCGTAAAAAAACTATTAAATGGAACCTAATCAATATAATGTCTAATAATACATTGAAATATATAAAACCTTCATCGGCTCAAAAAACCGCTAATAATTACGGTAATTCTGAAGAATTTAATAGCGAAAAAAGAAGTACGAACCAATTTTGTTCGCACTTCATTTACCCTCAGCAAGGACGAGCATATCCTGTTAAAAAAACTACTGAAGCGAATATTGTTATTAAATTATCTAAGAAGTCTAAGGTTTTAGTCAGTGTGGTGGTAACAAGAAGTGATATTCTTCACTAGCTTTTATAAATAATGACAAGAAATGTTTGAAAATACAAAAAAAGCGATTTACGAATTTTTCTCTCACAACAAAAACATTTCAAATGCCTTCAAAACTTGTTAAGCATTTTTGGAATCCTACACTATTATAATAATTTTATCTAATCTTAAGTGATGCGACCACCCGAAATTAAAAAAAAAAACAGAAGGAACTGAATTTATTGAATTAAAAAGTCGATGAAGCGAATAAATCATTAAATATTTGAGGTCACTGAGAAGGCTGCACTAATTTTCAATAAAAACCGTCATTAAATGCTTTAATGTTTCCATTTCCGTTAAGATGCAATATATTTCTTGCAAAATTAGTATTTTTTTTTTAATTGAAAATAATTTATCTTAGGTAGTTTGTTTCTAATTTTATTTAGTCTTTGTTTATATTTCACTTTTACTAGGTATATACGACAGTCTCCAGTAACTTGTTTACAATAATTGTGGTAATAATAACAAGATCTTCAACTTTATGAATTTGACAGAAGGTAGCAACTTCCAATTGCTTGCGAAATTTAATTAATTTCATTTTATGGTTTATGACGTGTACTTGTAATTATATGCGACACACTCGAGTTTTATTTTCCTCATAATACAAACGCACTCTACTTCTATGCGTGAACCTTTGCGTGGACGTATGTTAATATGAGGCCATGAGTGCAATAGTGGACTAACCCACAAAACTACATTTTCTGTCTTGATACTGTTTCTAACACCAAATTTTCTAATGCATAGTGGACCAAACAACCTTCTACATTTTTCAGTTAGTGCTCTAAAATTGTGCAAAAATTGAACAACCAGGGTACCATCATAATGGAACGTAAGTACTTTCGAGTTTTTCAAGTGGCCTAAATATCTTATTTGAAAATTAACGTATAAAAAGTTAAAATTAAATTTAAGGTTAAGTTATGGATTTTATTTGATTTTTGTTTGAGAAATTCGGCGAACAATGAAAGTTGATGATAGTTTTTTCATTTTTCCAGGTATGTTAGACTCAGATCAGTCCGATCCTTATGAATATTCAGGATCAGAATTTGTTCCATCAGAAGAAGAAGGTGAAGTAAATGAGACAATAGGAACAAGTAGTGAGGAAATACAAGAGGAAGAAACAAGGGAATTTAAGCCAAAAAAGCGTATTCGTCATGAGCAGAATTGGACACGAGCTGAAAATAAAAGGAAAAGATGTGCCGGAGAAGAATATACTACAAAATCTGGAAAAACGGTGCCTTCAAAACCTTTCCTACCTTCTGCTTCTGCCTGTAAAAATAAATGTCATGTTTTACTACCTGAAGAACGACAAAGGGAACTGCACACTAATTTTTATGCTTTACAAAGTTTTGATCTACAAACTTCTTATCTATTTTCATTAGTTAAGGTTGTAAACAAACTACGAAAGTATACTGAGAACGAAAACTCTAAAAGAAATAAAACAAGAATCTACTACATACCTGATGCCACTGTAGACGAGAGAAAGGTCTGCAAATCATTTTTTCAAGCAGTGTTTTAAGTTTCAGCTGGAAGACTGGATAGGCTACTAAGAAATAAACCAATCGGTTTACCATCTCCATGAGATAAAATGGGAAAACATCCACCAGCCAATAAAACAAGCGAGGTACAGAAAAACGAAGTTAGAGAGTTCATTAAGAGGTTCCCAAGTTACGAATCTCATTACGGTAGACCGAAAAGCAATCATAGGAAATACCTTGCACCAGATTTGAGTCTTGGCAAAATGTACAGTCTGTACAAAAATGAATCAAACAGCCCTGTTTCTTATTTTGTTTTTAGAGAAATCTTTAATAAGGAGTTTAACTTACATTTCCATCCCCCTATATCAAATTCATGCAAGAAATGTGATCTTTTTAATATCAAAATTAAATCAACAGTTGATGAAGTAAAAAAAACGGAACTTGACGTTGAACGTGAACTTCGCCAAAGAAAAGCCGAAAGAGCAAGGAATGGCTTGAAAGAAGACACTGATTTATCAAAAGAAGACGTTACAGTTATATGCTTTGACCTTATGAAAACTTGCCAACACCTGTTTTAACAACAGGGATCTGTTATTATAAGAGGCAGCTCTGGACACTGCTTTTCGGTTCATAACTTGGCAAATAATGATTCATACATGTTTGTATGGAATGAATCGGTGGCTTCGAGAGGCCCTCGAGAGGTTGGATCTTGTCTCCTACATTACATTAAAAATTTTGTCACTACAAAAAAAATTATCATGTATTCTGACAATGTGGAGGTTAAATTGAAATATAAAAATGTCTGTGCTGTGTGATTACATAGTTTCATCACCAGAATTTGAAGTTGACCAAATAGATCATAAGTTTTTAGTTAGTGGCCATTCATACTTACCCTGCGATCAAGTTTTTGGAGTTATTGAGAAGGAAAAGAAATTTTATCCGAATATTTTTATTCCTGGAGATTGGAATAAGGTAATAATAAATGCCAGAAAAAAAAATCCATTCAAATTGGTAGAAATGAAAAGTTCCGATTGTTTTCCTACAAAATCTTGGAGAATAACATCACCAATAGGAAAAGTTCCAAAGATAAAGTTAAAGTGGAATGGCTGAAAATTCAATGGCTACGCTTTCAGAATCACTGCCTATTTAATATTCAGTTTAAGTACTCTAATAACAACGATGTTCTCTTTGAAACTGTTGATATAAGTAAGCGAAAATCAATATTACAGGCTCCAAAACTTGCTTTTTTATATACTAACGGTAATGTCATTAACGATGCCAAAAAAATAGATCGCCTTTAGCTAAAAGAATTTATTCCCCCAGTGTATCATGGTTTTTATGAAAATCTTCGGTCTGCAGCACAAGGAACTGGTGGAGAAATGCTAGATTATCCTGAAGAAGAAGACTAGAACTTTTTCACCTGTTTAATCTATTATTTATGTATGTGAAAGATAGATTATTATTTTCTCAGAAATTTTTCCGATTGATTTATTTGTACCAAACCTTTTGAATAATAATAAAATATCTTTAATGAAAATTCATTTACTTGCTTAGAGGAAAAATGGACTAACCCACATCTAACTAATAATAAAACCATATTTTTTTCAATGTAAAGTGTGGTTTATGAAGTTATACTGATTTATATTATTAAAAAATTAAGTAACACCGTAAAACATATTTAAAATATTTCTAATTTAAATCGAAAAGTTTAAACATTTTTTAAATTGAATTTTTAGCATTAAGGCCATTTGGGGTTAGTACACTATTGCACTCATAGCCTCATATGCCAGGGAACATACGGGCCAATTGAAATTGAAAATAGAATTAAAAAAAAAACAAAGATTGACAAAGTGTACAAGTAGAGAACGGACAAAAAATAATAGACATTAGAAATTATAAACATTTTTAATAATTATTATAGTGATCTTGGTGAAAACTACATAAACATTATCAAAATTCCTTTGAATTATAATGAATATATAAACAGGGTGGAAAATACTATATACAATGTGGATACTAATGAAAATGAGGTAAAACAAATTATTAGGGATTTAAAATCAAAAAAAATCTCCAGCTTGGAATAATATTAGGGTAAAAACAGTAAAGGAAATAAACGAAGAAATTAGAAAATCACTAACCCACCTTATTAATCAAAGTTTTCGAGAACAGGAATTTTCAACCTGTTTAAATATAGGAATATTAGAACCTCTTTTTAAGACTGGAGACACATACAAAATAGAAAACTATAGGCCTGCCTCTTCACTCTCTGTATTTTCCAAAATGTATAAAAAAACTAATGATACAAGACTATTACAATTCCTAAATAGACATGAAGTGTTATCACCACATCAATATGGATTTAGAGAAGGAAAATCTACTAGGACGCAATAGATAAACTTACATCTAGTATTTATAAAGCAGTAAACTTTAAGACGCCAACCCTTTGCATATTTGTTGACCTCTCAAAGGCATTTGAAACGGTGTGCCATAAAAAATTATTGTTGGAGAAACTGGAGCAGGATGGCAATTAGGGGAATTGCATATAATTTATTAAAAAGTTACGTGGCCAATGGAGTACCATAGGAAACTGTTCTGGGGCCAATGATTTTCACACTTCACACAAATAATAGTTTATTGTATAAAAAAATTCATGGAAGTTTTACCGATGACACCGCTATTTTGTATCAGGCCGAAACGTGGACAGAACTGAAAAAAAAAGTTAAGAAGGAAAAATTAAGTTATGGTTTGAATTTAACAAATTAACACTTAATCCAAAAATTACATTATTTACCCTTTACGTCCCATTTCTCCAATCTGCCTAATCTTGGATCACTAAATATTGATGACGTTAAAATCCCCGAAGCTAGGCATTATCATAGACAGGCATCTACAATGAGGTCTTCATATAAAAATGATAATTAATAAACTTAGGGGGTTATTAGCAAAATTTAAATATTTAAAAAATTGTCTTAGTTTAGAGAATTTAAGAAGAATATTTTTCGTTAGTGCAAACTCACCTGTCATATGGAATCCTGGGATGGGGAGTTGCAAAATCTCATATTCAAAATCCAAATTCTATTCAAAAATGGTTCATAAAAATTATTTATTATAGGAAAAGGACATATCCAAGTCAATTACTTTTCAAGGAAAGCAAGCATTTTAATATACGCCAACTGTCAGAATGCCTGTGTTCAGGCGCAGATTATATCTAGTCCTAGTCAAGTATTTGTTGCTGTAGTATTATCGGGATAACTTAAAAGCTCCCTGGTAAGTCTGCAGCTTCTTGTTGCATCTTATCTTTCCTTGAATTTTACAAGGGAATCTTCTTTAATAAAGTTTGTCATTAACGATGTTGTCATGCCAATAAAAGGGCCAGGCCCAAAAAGTATTTGGTTGGCTACCTTCTTGGCTAGAGAATCAGCAAGACGGTTAACTTTTGTTGTATCATAACCTTTGATTCATCTTAGGTTGACCACATTGTTGATGGATACTTCGGCCAACGCTTCGTGACATTCTAGTTGGTGGTAAATCCAGGATGAGTAGTGCTTGTCTGCTATATGTATAGATGAGCATGTTCCTTCCAGTTATATTATTTCTGGTGATTTCTTTTGCTGCTATGAGAATTCCCGTGAGCTCGGTTTGAACTCCACTGGCACTACTACTGTTAACAGCCCATTTTATGTATAGATTTAAGGATCTGGAGTATATTCCACACTGAACCTTCACATATATCAACAATATTGTGTTTGAAGCCAATGAAATGAATCGCATTTAAAGTCTTCTATTAGTTTATAACTCTAAATAAGATATTAGCTTGATAGCATGTATTGTAATCCACTCCGTTCTAATGTCCTAAAAATCAATTAAATTGTAGCGATAGGAAAAAAACAGGATTTCTACTTCATTTATCGATTGAGCACATAAATACGGCCTCAACGTTCCATGAGAATAGAATTAAAATTAACAAAGATGGCCATGGTTAAAATTCATTAGCTAATTTTCGCTGCTACGACCTTGTACTTGTCAAACGTGAAATTTTCGCAAAGTCAAGATGTAGCTACCTCGAAAATTCGGGGAGATAACAAACGTTCAGGAAGTTGATGTTTTGGAACTAATAGAATATATCTAGTGAATAAACATTTAAGGTGATTGTGTTAGCGGGTAATGTGGGTGTTTCAGTGAAAATTGTATGCAGGACTTTTGAAACCGTGTTTTTTTTTTTTTTTTTTTTTTTTTTTTTGGCTTGGACTTTTGTCATTCAGCCAGTCACTTAATGAATATAAATAATATATTATAAATATCACAATACAAAATAAATGGTAAACAACCATGGCAACAAAAATAATCTATCGGAACAAAATCAATCTGTCGCAACAAAACTAATCTACCGCAACAAAACCAACCTATCACGTCAAACAAAAATTAAAAAGACAATACTTTTCAAAGGAAATAAACAAGGACACTCGTTTCTCGTCCAGGGACCCATCAGGACATTTTTTTTTCAAGACACACTAGAAATAGGCCACGGAGTGGGTAGGGTAATATAACAAAGGTAATTAGGATATATCAAAAACAAAGGTAACAAATCTACTACAATCTTATATCTGCTTTAGACAGAAATTCTATCAAACAATCAAAATTTTCTTTTTTAGATGAAGCCAAAATTGATAATACATTAAACGGAGCAGTTATATTTACGTTGCACAGTTTTTTATATAATTCATTTGACAGATTCTGATGCGTTGTGCATTCAAAGAAAATGTGATCTAAATCACCTATAACTCCACAGTGTTCACAGTTGTCACTAGGTATAACATTTATACGAGAAAGATGTTGGGGATAACATGCGTGTCCAAATTTAAGTCTAATTATCGTTGTGATAAATCTGCGAGGAATATTAAACTGCTTGTGCCAATATTTTGTGGGTATAGTCGGATGTAACAATGTATATCTTGTTGGGTTAGTGAAAGAAAATTCACTCCATGAATGCGACCACATTAAACGTAGTTTGGTTTTGAGAGTAACAAAGTAATCACCCACGCATAAGTTGTAGTCTGGATGTGGATTTCCAATATTAATACTATCTTTAGCAAGTTTATCGACATGTTCATTTTCTGCTAAACCTATATGAGCTTTTATCCACAAAAAACGAATTAGTGTACCAGTTAGAGATAACTCTGCGACAAGTTTTTTAATTTTAAAGATGTATGGGTTACAATTAACAGTTGGGAGTTTTGTATCTTCCAAGGCCTTTAAAACAGATAGAGAATCGGAAACTAGCACTGCACTGTTGTGATGAATCGATTCGACATATAGTAAAGCTTCATATATAGCTACAGCTTCGGCACTAAAAATAGAAAATGAAGAGTTCAGGCTGTGTGATTTCTCTATGTTTCTAGATGGAATATAATAAGCAAATCCTGTTCCAGTGGAGGTTTTAGAAGCATCAGTATATATGATTAGGGCGTTTTCCCAATTAGATAGAAATGATCTTAATATATTTCTACTTATGCGTACATCAGAGTCATAATATGGTTGAATGATACGATTTTTGTGAAGAAATAGAGGATAGTCAACAAGTTGTGTTATATTATCAGTTTTATATATGCTAGGCAACTGAGTTTGGCATTGTTGAAACGCAATGCACAATGGTGGAGAATTTTTTAATTTCCAATATTTATTAACAAGGTCAAATACATGTAATCGGCTAATATTTCTAAAAAGTTCTATGTTTTGAAGGTGTACTTTTGCCAGAAATTTCTCGCTAAGATATGTCCGTCGATATTCTAGTGGAGGTTCAAGTGCTTCTACGTGGAGAGGATTAATTGGTGTTGATTTCATTGCTCCAAGACATAAACGTAAAACTGTATTTTGAAATACATCTATTCTTTTTAGTAAATTATTACTAGCAGATCCATAAAGTATGCAACCGTAGTCCAATATTGACCTCAAATAAGCACGATAAAATAATAAAGCTGTTTCTACATCAGCACCCCACCAGGTTTTTACAACCATTTTCAGAAAATTCAGTCCCTTGTTACAGTTGTTTAACATGTATTCTATGTGCGATTTCCACGTGAGTTTTCTGTCAAGGATTAACCCTAGGTATTTTATTTCGTTTTTTATTGTGAAATCTACGTTATTAAGTCGTATATTATTATTTGGCAAATTATGTCTAGTAAATATTGTAACTGATGATTTATCTGCTGATAATTGAAATCCATTTTTGATTAACCAAGAATTTAGTTTATTTGCTATGGAGTCCAATGACCCCACTACATTTTCATATTTTCGGTGTTCAGTATAAAAACAAACATCATCCGCATATTGTATAATTTTAAAAGGAATATGAAAAATATTAAGTTTATGGAGATCGGCTGTATACATATTGAACAAGAGGGGGCTCAAAACTGAGCCCTGAGGTAACCCTGTGGTGTTTATGCGAGGTCCGATAATATGATTATATGTTCTAAGATATACCAATCTATTACAATAGAATTGTACGATACTATTAGCAACATGTGATGGTATATTAAATTGGTTAATCATTTTTTCTTTCAAAATTGGAAGACATACAGCATCATATGCACCTTCAATGTCCATAAAGAAAGCAGCCAAATAATTATTTTTTGAAAAATTGTTTTGTATGTCGATTACGATGCTTGTCAGAGCATCAATTGTTCCGAAACCTTTTTTATAGCCATACTGGTTTTTAGGCATTAGATTTTGTTTATATAACCACCATTCCAACCTACTTTTTATTAATCTTTCGAGAGTTTTCAGAATGCAGGACAACAAAGAGATTGGTCTATAAGACTTAGCATAATTTGGGTCTTTACCCGGTTTCAAAATCGGGACAACAACGACCTCCTTAAAAGCCGTAATAGTGCTACTATTTACAATAATATCATTATATATATTTAATAAAAATTCCTTTGCAATGTCAGGTAAATTGGTTAACATAGGATACTTGATATTGTCATATCCAGGGGCAGTATTTATGCGGGAATTTAATGCATTGTCTAATTCGATCATAGAGAAGGGCTGAGCTAAAAAGTGATTAGTATCTTTAGGTAATACATTTTGGTTTGTAGGAGACATTACAGTAGGGGGGGCAATTTTGTCAAAGAATTCCATGGTCCAATCATCATTTAAGGAACGGATAGTCGGTTCTTGTCTTCTGTTCATCTTTCTTGCTTGGTTCCAGAGGTCATGAGAACTAGTATTTTTATTTAGTTTAGAACACCAGTTAATCCAATTTTTTTTTGCTTTATTTTTTAATATTTTTTTAGATTCAGCAACAATTTTTTGACAATTTATATAATTAGACATAGTTGGAGAATCCTTATAAATTCTTAGAGCCTGGCGTCTGTTGTTCACAACGATGTCACATTCATGGTCCCACCAGGGAGGTGAGGGGCGTTTTTTGCATTGAAAAGGTTTATAAATGGGTATCGATTGAGTGGCCGCATTATTAATACTATCTATAAGAAAGTTGTATTTGTCATTATTATCTACAAACTCTAAAACATTTTCGAATGTCGACTCTAATTTGTCAGCATATAAACCCCAATTGGCTTTATTTATATTCCACTTACTTTTGGGAGTTACTAAATTATTGAAAATTTGTATATTTTCATATTTTACCAAAATCGGGAAGTGGTTTGAACCTAGCGTATCTGAAGTGATACTCCAGGAGAGCTTGTTTGCAATATCTGAAGAGCAGAGAGTTATATCTATCATGGAATCATTTACAGTAGGCCGATTTAAACAAGTAGGTTGTCCATTATTTAATACAATTAAATCTAGATCAGTTATTGCAGAAAATACTTGTTGACCATAAGTATCATTTTTATGCGAACCCCATATAGCATTATGAGCATTCATATCACCTCCTATTATGAATGGTGAACTTACTTGAGAAAAAATTCTTATCCAGTCCTCAGTTTTAGTTTTAGTAGTTGGAGATCTGTAGACTGATAAGAAATGTATGGAACTGTTATTTAATTTAACAGTGCATCCACAAACCAGGATATCAGTATTGAAATTTTGAGTTATATTTAATTTCATAAAGCAAAGGGTGGTTTTGATGAGGATTGCAACGCCTGCATATCCGTCATCGCGGTCATTACGAATAATATTGTAACCTTTAAATTTGTACACAGTATTTTTCTTAAACCAAGTTTCGCTAAGTAATGCTATATCGATATTATTATGATATAAGTATTGTAATAGAGAATTTTTATTTGTAACAGCGGAACGAGCGTTCCATTGCATAATATTTAAATACTTAGTATTGAAGACTATTTCTTTGAAAAAGTACCCTCCAATACCAAATTTATATCTCTTTTTATTAGATCATTATCAAGTGATTTAACATCTTCAATTGATTGAATTTTATTACAGATAGTAAAAATATATTCTATTATAGACTTAGATAAATTATCTTTGATTTTCTCTATATCATTATATTGAGGTTTGTATGGATTTGCGGGAAGTGGTTTGGAAGGTCCAAATTGAAATGGGAAAATGGGAGCGATATTAGGGGATAATGCAATAGGTGAACCAGCTTTTCTTTTTTTTCTATTGTCGTCAAGACTGCGATTAGGTGTAATCTTCGGTTGGGACAAAAAACTGTTAGTATGAGAATGGAAGGTACTTGTGCTTGGTTGTGATAATATTGGCGGATTCCGCTTAAATGTTGGGAGGGGGGGGAAATTTTCATCTCTGTTTTCTAGAACAGAGAAGGTGTTTCTAGTAGCGAGACCTGCAAAAGATGAATCACAATAGGCTTTAGCTTCTCTAAACGAAGTTTTCTGATTTATCATAATATTTTTGATTTTCTTTTGATTTTCATAAAATGGGCAAGATTTATCAACGGATACATGTCCACTAATTTCACAGTGAATGCAGAATTTATCTTTTGCTTCACAATTGTGATTTTCAAATTTATCTGAACCGCAGTTAATACAGATAGTACGCGAGCTTTTACATTGTTTAGAAATATGTCCGAATTTTAAACATTTGAAACATTGAGTAACTCGTCCTATAAATTGTTCCACGGCAAAAAATACTCTATTAACTGCTACCTGATTAGGTAAAATATTACCTTCGAAAGTAACCAGAATCATCTGTTTCGGTTTAAATTCCACTTTACCATCTGATTCAACCCTGCGGTGTAAACGTTTAATATTTAAAACTTTTGATTGGCATTCAATGTTTTCAGATAAGTATTCTGGATCATATTGTGTATCAACACCTCTTATTATTCCTTTGGTTTCAAGTAAATGATTCGGTATATATGCCTTTAAATTTTCAGAAATCAAATTAGGATGTTTAACTAAATTATTTGCGTCATGAAGAGTTCTTAATTCAACTTTTATGCGATTTCTACCAATACTTTTAATTTCTACAATGTTAGGTACTTTTAACTGTTTATATAAAATATGTCCTATTTTTAATGGGTGTAAACGTCCCAAATTATCATTATTTGTACTCTCTATATAAACATGAACATTTTTAAAATTGTACTTATCTGAGGCGGCATTAAAAAGTCGTGTTTCGTTTGTTTTTTGTACTTGGTTCACTATTTGAGAAGAGCGGCCACTGCTATCGTTTTCAATGTTATTATCCGAAATATCCATTGCTGGGTTGTCCGGCTTGTCGGAACTACTACCACTATTACTATTTGAATCGTCATTATCCTGCACTAATATCACATCTAAGTGTGTCTGTTTGGGGTTTGTCTCCCCCATCGGGGAGCTTTTTTCAATGACCGTTTATTCGGAAATAAATTTGCAATTCACTAATCAATCACAAAAATTAAATAAATCCGATTGAATTATTTAGATTTACTCGAGTGTAATGATCGACGTCTGCTTCGTACCGATGTATACACGAGACTGGAAACCGTGTTTTAAATCTCTAAAAATCGACATTGCGTAGAAAATGTTGCCTCACTAATGAAGACATTCATGCTCTGGAATAACTAAAAAGTGCTGTCAATGAAATCCAAGCTATCAAAGGATTGTAAGCTCAGGTATGAACGATTTTTTCCACGGCCTACTTGAAATTATATTTTTTTATTAGTACATATAACATGTAGGAACAAGTAGTTTAAAAATTATCTAGTAATATTTTTAGCAATTCTTAAAAGGATGTTACTGAAAACCACTTTTTTGAGGATAAATTTGGAACGAGTTCAAATAATTAAATTCAAATTTTACTTGGCCTTATGCCAGACTAAAACATATTTTTTAATTATGATTTTTAATTATTAAGATTCTCCTATTGTTGTTTGCTGTATAATTTGTATAAGCTCTTTTGAGAACAACAAAAAATATTTGTTCTATGACTCCTTACTATACAGGATATTCTTAACGAAAACTCCGATACTAGTGAGTAAAAATCGTAAGTTGTTGAATATTTTTACTTATCATCCACCTAGTACCTATTTTGGCAGCTTATAATTATTAATAAAAAAAAGGATATTTATTTAATATAAAGATGCGTTTAGTTCACTTGATTCGTATACCTCATAAAACGTCTGCAGGTATCTACCTATTTCTTCAATTCTATAATCTACCACAAAGCCTGTTCTTTAGACCTGAAGTCTATTTTTTGGACTTTGAATCTTTCGCTAATTTCTTCTTCTCTCAACTTGCATTCGATTATTTGTATAAAAAAAAAAAAACAAAATTGATTTAGGTAAGCAAGAAGGATCGCTCCTACAATTTTTTCTATTTATTTTTTTGTTAAAATGGCAATGTCTAATTTCCAATTTATGCGAACAAACCGAAAATCTATCTCTTTTTCCATTTCTTTCTCTCCATTTTATTAGTTTTCTAGCTGCATTATCTATCATATTTTTTTCCAAATTTGTTTAATTTAAATTTTCTGCTATTTCTTCATTTGTTATTGTGTCTTTCACATTATTAATAAAATTTTCCCCTTAATAATTATTTCAAAATTTAAAACTAGCTTCTGTATGTGTCTTAAGTCGGGTTCAGATTAATAAATTTGTGTGTTGAATGTTGTGTATTGAATTCGACAAAAATATTTGCGGCGCAAATATGTGCGTTGTGTTGGTATATCTATGCGATCCATTTTCGTGAGTCGTGCGTAGCAATAATTTGTGATTGAAATAATAGTACAAACTAAAATAATAATCAAGTCCACATTAAAACAAGATCGGTGGATAGCGTGTGTCATATCTGGCGCAAATACACTGCCTGCCAAAATTATTAGATAACCCAATAAATTCGAATAAAATTTGAAATAAGATTTATTATATGGTTGGTTTTGAGTAAGAAACATAACATAACAAACGCCCTTATATTGTAAAAAAATAACAACATAAACGTCCTTTTAAAAATTAGCAAATATCCCAAAAAATAAATTTTAGTACACCTATGAAAAAAAAGTCAATATCGAGTGTTTCCACCCCTCGCTTGTATGACAGCTTCACACCGTTCCCTCATGCTTAAAATAAGCGTCCTTATGTCGGCTTGATCGATGTCGTTCCAAATCTCAGAAATGGCAACAGTGAGCCCGTCAAGGTCGGCCGGAGGATATCCCATAGATGCTCGATGGAGTTTAAGTCAGAACTATTAGCTGGCCGATTCATAGTTTCAATATTTTCACCACGAAGAAAATTTTGTGTCGCCCGAGCTGTGTGCGGCCGTGCATTGTCTTGCATGAAAATGAAATCGGCACCAAAGTTTTCAGCATATGGCACCACGTGAGGTTCAAGAATGTCAGCAATGTACCGGGCAGTATTAACATTGCCCTCCCGAAGCGCCACTAGCTCCGTACGCCCTCCCAAAGGGATGCCTCCCCAAAACATAACACTGCCACCACCATGACGAATGTTTTCAACGAAGTTGCACTGTGCGTACCGTTCTCCAGGTCGTCGGTAAACTTGTACTCGTCTATCTGAATGGTACAGGGAAAATCTTGTCTCGTCAGAAAACAAAACTTGACTTCAATCAGCCGGTTCTAAATTAACGTGCATTCTCGCAAATTGGAGTCGGTTCCTCCAATGCTCTGCGGTCAAGCGCGGTCCTCTAGCTGGGATCCGTGGGGTTAGGTTCCATTCTCTTAAGCGTCTTCTTATGGTATTTGAGCTTACTTGTATTCTATAGGCGAGGAGCTGTTAATGTACGGTTTCGAAGGATTTGTTGGACCATATAGCGATCCTGGATGGCATTGTTGACGCGTCTACGAGCCTGACCTGGTTTTCTTTGATGATCCCCATTTTCTCTGTATATCTTCTTAAAACATACAAAACTGCAGATTGTTCACACCAAGCCTTTCTGCGATATATCGCTGATACGACCTTCCTCCATTAATGTTACCGCCCTAACACAAGTGTCTAACCCAAGCATGCACATTCATTTTCAAGTTCGAAGGAAAAATAATAAAAACAAAATCAATGTTTAACCATTTAAGTTAAAATTTACACTGACCTGAAAAGTATCCAAACTGATAAATTTTTATTACATATAAACAAACTGCGATATGGAACTCGAAATAAAGTTAAGATAAAAAACATGTTTACACATTAATAAAAAAAAGTGGATTCACCTGCAAAAATTTAGCTACAGAAATTGTGTTTTGAATTTTTTAGGTGATCTAATAATTTTGGCAGGCAGTATATTTGCGTGTTTCTTTGTGCGGCGCACAGTCCACATCTAGGTATATTTTGACGAATACGAGCAAACTTGCGTCAAATGCAACGCACAACGTAAATATTTATGGATCTGGACCCGGCTTTAAGGTAGCCATTTCAATCTATTTTACATTGTCAAAACAGAGGTTTATAATTTTTACAGAACTTATTTTCACTACATGAATTTTAGTGATACTTTTACAGCTTTTACTAAAATGTTTATGATTGCAATGAAACAATTTCGTTTATCCTGCTAATTATTAAATACTATTAAAAACTATAAAAGAGTGATAGTCACAAATGCAGATCAAAAAATTTTACAGCGTTATACATATTTTTTTGAATATTCTCGCCAAATTTTAATAATCAATATTGCTTTCTTTTTAAAACTGTGCACAAATTACGATTTCATGTAAAATTGATAGTTTTGCCTGCGTCCATATTGAATTATTGTTCAGGACCTAAGTTGTAGGTGTGGGATGGAGCAATATCTTAACAGTGTCTTGAATTTAGAGGAAACTATTATTATGCATATTTACAATTTTCACAAATGTAAATTCTATATATTCATTTTTTAACGTTTTCTCATTAGGAAGAATTTTTAATAAAATTTGATGCTTTGTCTAAAATCAAATACCAAATTAAATAAAATCTAAAATAAATGCTTTTATACGAGGGAAATCAAAAATGCACTCAAGAGTAAAGTGCGTATGAAAAGATTTGTAAAAAAATTGGTAAATGATGTAATTTTTTTTAGTTTTTTCTGTAAATAAAGTGTGACTTCGACAAAATGGACACGGGTTAGTTATGTATTTAATATGTGAATTATCATGAGAAAAATAATTATCAATACAATAAAATGATAAAGTTATTATATAAGAAGTTTATTATATTTCCACTGGAAATGAATATCACGCTGTATATTTTTAAATTTTCATAATGTTTTGGTTTTTGTATACCGCCTTTCGTTTCAGGTTGTATTTTTAGTTGCTTTAGAGACGTGAATGCAAAAGTTTAGATAATATTTGTTTTCTCGAAAACGAAAAGAGATTCGCAAAAATATTAAGAAATAATAAAGTTGTATTTTTAGTTGCTTTATTCAAAACAAGTATCAACATTATAAATTTCTATTGGACGCTATAACTTTTGGTTAAAATTTCGTGTATTTCGCACATGTGTTTATTAAACATAAAATATTTATTTTGGTCCCCCTACTACCCTTCGTTTTAGTATATTTCGTTTAAACTTAAATTTTAATTATTAAGATATGAAGCAGTGCATAGGGATAGTACTTTTATCTCCCTTTGCATCACTTACCCATACCTCAAAATGTTTAATGGTACCCTGCATATATTATATTGGCTTATGAGAAAGCACACATTTTAAGAATAATTTTTAGAATATTTTAATTTAAAAGTTTGATAAAATATTTTTTGTGCTATGAAAAATCAAGGCACCTATGTATGAAAAGAATAAGGATGCACTGCTACACCTCCAAAAATTAAATTCAAGATTCCAACTTAAATTTTACCAGAAATAAAGCCATCCAAAATTTTTAGGTGTACTCGGTATATAGTTGAAATGACCTGACGCCTAATTTCAATGGATTTATTGGAGGCATTCAATCCACAAACAAATAAACAAACAAATAGCTCATATATACCGGGTATTGCATCGTCGAACGGGATATAGGAAATCCCATGTAATTTAAAATGGGGTCAATTATTGGCTTCCCTAATTATTTAAAAAAAAAATTATTTAGGTTTATTAAAGAGCACTAAAACCAACATTCAAAAGAATTACTTTAGATATTCATAAATACACTTTTAAACATTTTCGATATACAAGTTTTTAATAACAATAATTTACACATTTCAAAATGATAACTTTATTTGACAGTCATATTTTACATTGACTCGTGCTCGTAAATACAGGGCCATAAAAATGGAGAAATATTTATAAAGAAATCGGCGATAACTCGTAAACGGGCCAATCAAAAATATCTAAAGTTAGTCTTTTGAATGTGGGTTTAAGTACTCTTTAATATACCTAAGAATTTTTCTCTGAAATAATTAGGGTAGCCAATAATTGGCCCATTTAAAATTACATGGGATTTCCTATGTCCCGCTCGACGATGCAACACCTGGTATACTTATTTAAATCAACCATTATTTGGAAATTGGAGTAAATATACCTACCTATTCATAATATATCGAGATGCGGTTTTCTGCATTGTGTTCAGGAAGGTCCAGGGAAAAAAGTTTACATGGTCTGGTTTGGCGCGTTTTTGGAAAAATGCCTCCTGGGCCGGAAAATGCATTTTCCAATTGCATTATTATTTAAGATTTAACATTGGAGCTATAGGTATATAGCTAGAGATAGTTTTGTACCCCAGACCGGTGACACGAGTTTAACGAAAAACTGTTCTTCTGTACGCTTATCAGAGCTGTGATAAGTATTTAGCAAATGTACTTCAAGTAACCAGTATTAAGTAATTTAAATTCCAAATTTACTTACAATATTAAGTATAAGTATTTTACGAAAGTACTTGAAATATTAATTATTTTACTTAAAACAAATAATTCAAGTATAAGTAGCAAGTACATACCTTAAAAATACTTAAAGTAAATTCAATATACTGAAGTAATTCTAAGTACTGAAAATATATTAAAAGTACTTAAAGTACTTTTAAAGATTCAGTATTTTGAAATACTAATTACTTAAGTCATGTTTAAAGTATATATTAAATTAAAGATCCCCTCTTGAGTTATCAGCTTAAAACTCAAAATATATAGCTTTGTATAAATTAATAAAGTACACTATTATTTCGTTTAGTAGACATGACCAATAAAAATGGCCATCCAATATGTTTGTATGTATATAACATATAATATACCATGTATACTTGGTTTATTAAAATAATTGAAATCTTGAGTTTTACTCGGCGTTTTTGTTACATTGTTACTTGTTAGATGATGACATGATGAAATAAATTATATATTTTCCAACAACTTCATAGAACTTTCCATCTAAAAGAGGGTTGCTTTGTATTTTTTCGGTAAACAAATTATCTTGACCATCGCTAAACTGCTCTGGTTTTTGACTTGATTCAATTTGTAAAATTTGACTTATGGTTTTATTCCTTGCTCCAAAATAATCCGGCAACAACTTTTTTTGGGTTACTTGGGGGTCTAACTTGGGTCATCGTCGTCTGATATTTGGAACGGGTCCTCTGGCGAAGCCGAAGTCGCCTCAAATAAATTATGCTCAACTTCCAGGATTTCTATAAGTTGTAGGTATTAAATATATACAATAATTAAAGGTTCCTTACCATAATGCGGTTTACCCTCGAAGTAAACCGATTAAGATTCTGGTTTTTATAGAAAAAAATCATAGAATTCTGCAAAAAATATATTTTTCCTACTTGCGTGCGGAAAAACTTTTTTTGCGCACGTAAATGTGTGCTGAAAGTTGAATTTTCCGCACGCTGTGTGGAAATAGTAGTTTGTGCAACAAGAGTGGATGTGATAGAGTGCTCAATCGTCTGAGTGCGATATGGACAATCCACTCGAGTTGTACAGAATATTTTTTCTACCGCCCACTAACGAAAATATGAACTGTGATTGGTGGATTTTATTTTTTTTGCAGTATTCTCACTACCTAGAATGGATATGAAATATATTTGTTCGGTTGAACGCAATGACATACCTTTTCGTTTTGTAGTCTGTGCGTAGATAAGCTAATATCCATGTGAGTGTAGAAAAAATATTTTTTTACAACTGTTAAAAAAACATTGGTATATCGTCATAGATACGCAAAACAGGTTTTTTCACATGTGAAAAATTAATTTTTTCAAGCATTTCGCCCACAACATTGAGATACGAGATAGAACCCAACAAAAAGAGAGGTATCATATTATTTCACTTATCTATCCAATTATTTTCAAATACTGTCTGTACCTGTAGACAATACACTATCTTAGCATTGTTTGATTATTACTCTTATTACAAAACTCGCGTATCAGGGACAACACTAATCATTTGTAATTACTGTGGTGGGAGGTGTTTGTGTGAATGCGTCTTGTTTGTTTTCATTTACGCCGTGACTAGCAGTAGTATTTTATAAACTTTAGAAGGAAATTTCACATACATGAACAAATAATAATAATGCCGTGACAACAAGAAGACGAAGCAACGACTTTTCGTAGGGTGGCGGCTTCGTTTCGTAGGGTGGCGGCTTCGCCGCCACCAGAAAATTTTAATCCATGCCTAACTACGCCAACCGGCATAAACACCAACGGCCTGAACACAGCTTACCTACTCTGTCGAAAGAAGACCGATGTACAAATAAAACGCGTACGACATGCGCACTACAAATGATTAGTGTTGTCCCCGATACGCGAGTATTACGAGTAGTATTATTAGTACCATGTATCGGTGAACTACAAGTCCGGCATCGGCACATGTTAGACGTCGTGTGTCGCAAAGATTTGATTTGTTTGAGAGTGTTTACTGTCACTATACTGTTTACTGTCACTATACTATGAAATGCGAGTGCTAGCTTGTTTGGCGTTGCAGTAATTTTAATAAAATACTTAAAGTAAATATGTACTTAAAATAGTTTCAAAAGTACTTTAAGTATTTTCCATTTAAGTACTTACTGTTAAAAATTACTTAAGTATTTTCAGAAAAAACTTTAAGTAGATTCGGATTTTCCAGTAGGTACATTTTTCAAGTAACAAGTAATACTTACAACAAAAGCGTTAATTTAAGTACAAGTACAAGTACTTTTTTTCAAATGTAATAAGTACATTTTCAAAAGTATCGTTAGTTTATAAATACTTTAAGTAAAATACTTAAAGTAAATAAAATACTGATTATTTATTTCAAGTACTTTTTGTACTGAATACCTCAGCTCTGACGCTTATGATATTCTTTGATATCACTGAGCGTATATAAGTATATAGCATCCTTGTTCAACCTGCGGTAAAGGGCATGCATGTACCCCAGGCTGTGACCCGAGATGGGTGCAACTTTAAAATTTAAATAATTGAAGAAAAGAAGAAAAATGTTTTTTTCATTCAAATTTTCTTGTTTCCCTTATAATTAAACAGATCGGTCATTCCTGGCACTTCACCGGACTGAAAAATAAAAAATTACTTGATAGTGGCATTAGTTAGGGTGAGTTGTGAATACTTTAATCCCAAATTTTGGGGATTCTAAATTTTTCAGGTGCCAGGTATAGGCAATTTTTTATGCTGGAAATTGCAATTTTCATTAAAACATGCTAGCATAAAAAACTCTGCATCTCTCTCGCGTGACATTTTGGGGGGAAACGTTATTGGACTTTCTTGTACGTAATAGGGTGTATTTTTAAGGGAAGTTGTTTTCGATTGACCAAAATACAAGTTATTTTAAACAATTTGCCAAAATTTTCAATTGAGAGGATGTTTGATTTTACCAGGGCGAAAAAATCCCAGAAAAATCACAAATATTTCTCTTGACGAGTGTAACAAGCTCCCGAAAATCCTAAATTGGCAAACAATTTCTATTTCGAGGAAACAGCTAAAAACCTGAACCACGGAAAATTTAGAATTTTTTTGCGAGGACTGGGTGCTCATGGAAAAAATTTTATAGAACGAAAAGTCTTTGAAATCGGGCTAAGAAACTGCGTGATTTTTTCAGAATTTTTTGAGAAAATTAAAAGATTTTCGAGCCATTTCCATGGACTCTGCAATTTCGCCCCCGAATCAGCCCCCGGGCACCCCGGTAGAGCCACCTCGAACACACCCGGGTAATTCCAATGCCGGAATTGAATTAGGCATCCCCGAAAACCCCCGAGTAGCGAGTTTGGAGCGAATTTTATGCACGCTGCCATTTCTCCCCCAATTTACCCCCCCGCGCACCCCCACAGAGCCACCCCCGTCCATCCCGGGTAATTCCAATGCCAGAATTGAATTAAGCATCCTCTAAAACCCCCGAGTAACGAGTTTGGAGAGACTTTCATGCACGCTGCCATTTCTCCCCCAATTCACCCCCCGCGCACCCCCACAGAGCCACCCCCGTGGGTTTCCAGTCGTTCCTATAATGGTGCAAGTTATGATGCAATTGGAAAATGCATTTTCCGGCCCAGAAGGCATTTTCCAAAAACGCGCCCAACCAGACCATGTAAACTTTTTTCCTGGACCTTCCTGAACACAATGCAGAAAACCGCATCTCGATATCTGGTGTATGGGCAAAGTTCCGTTATTCGGGTGATTTTGCTCTAAATGCCCTGGACTAATAGAGGTCATTGCCACTAACAGATTTTTGCGATAAGTATTTATCCCAAATAGGTAGGGGAGAGGGTGGACGATTCGGCCAGTTTGTAAAAGTGGGCTCATAAAATCCATATTTCTTGGTAAATATTGAGAGTTTGTATTGCTACATAATCTTTAGACATTTCTAAAACTATCAAAAGCCAAAATAATGATATAAACTTATTTCCAGGATTTTGCCAATAAATTTAAAAATGTTAACAACTTGGTCGATTCCTCCACTACCGGAGGCATATTCGGCCAGCACTGAGGGAGGATTGTGTAAATTAGTCTAACATATATGGATATTGCTGTAATATTTAATACAAAAGTTGTATAACCTCAATTTAGTAAAAAAAAGTTTTTCTCAATAAGTATACATTGAAACAAAAGTATAGTGAAGAAAAATATAAGCTTTAACGAACAACCATTCCTTGGAAATTATAATTGAATCGAAACAGTGATTGAGTTCGTGTAGTTCCAGCTTTTTGAGATTGTGCAAGCCTAGCCTCAAAATCATTAACTTGCGCCATTGCTATATCATTAATAACACCGGCACACACAAAAAAAAAGTTGTTTGTACATCAAACACGACCTACCTACCGGCATGTATTTTGTCCCGCTGAATCCGAATTTCAAGTCAATTTGGGCCGTCCACCCTTCAATATCCACCCTTGCAAAATCTCTAAAAACTGATGTATGAACTGAATGAAGCGAAAGATTTTCTCAGATTTTGAACTGTTTTTTTGTTGGTATCAAACTTTTTTGTTCTCGAATGACCTCCGCAGTATTCAACGGATCGAAATATATAAGAATTATGCTTGGTTTCGATTCATAATTTTTTTTTATTACTTATTATCTTATTTTTACTATTTTTACAATTTACTCGATTTTGAAGGGTGGACGGCCCAAACTGACTTGAAATTCGGATTCAGAGGGTCAAAATACATGCCGGTAGGTAGGTCGTGTCTGATTTACAAACACCTTTTTTTGTGCCGGTGTAATCGGAAAGTGGATGATGGTTAAATTTCTCTTTTACCTTATAAACTTTTTCTCCTAAATTAATGTTAATTCATCAGAGCCTACATCCGGAACTCTGGCACTTTGTGTTTTTTTTTTGTTCTCAATGTTTGTCTCTCTCTAATCATGAGTAAGCTTGTTGAACGACTTTGAACTTTTAGGACTGAACATCAGATTGATCTATAGGGACACTGTTGTGCCATTTTTGGCTCTACGAAAAACGTTCTGTAGAGCCCGGGTTGGTACAGTAGAATAAAGTAAGAGATATTGTTGTTTTGTCTTGACATTCAATTGAACTTTTTGGATTTCTGAAAAAAAAAAAAAAAAAAAAAATTAAGTAAAGCATAAATTACGTTTCAAATTTGATCATCTTTAAAATATAACTTCCTTCTCCAATCGCAACTAGGTCTGAGCAACTGCATATCGAGCCAGGTCTCCGTGGTGCCTTTTATGCTTCTTCCTATAATAATAGTTACTGCATATAAAATATTCTCTTATAAAATAGGAGCGTATTGCATTTTTTACAATCAGTTCATCAACTTCTCTGTCAGTTTTGCGTTTATACTTTCGAGACATCTACAAAATAGAACAAAAGATTGTTTAAATATTACTTATACTAGGGGCCTAGGGGCCGAAGCATCACCATTAGTCCAAATTCACAAATATGGACGTGGGCTAGTTAGTATTTATATTTAAGGTTAGGTTATTTGTGGAACATAGCTCTAAATATGCCACTAAATACGAGCACTAAGTAAAATATTTTTACAAATTGACTATTCACAAGTTTTTTAAATTTGTAAATTGCAAAACTCACTTTATTTTCTCTAAAAACATTCAAAAATGTATCACCCCAAACAAACACTTGTGAGACGCTGTCCATGCGGCTCAATATTAAAAACAAACTTATGTGCGTTAAAAATTATTGACTTTTCGCAGGAAAAGCGGTGTTGACAAATCTTTTCCACCAGATCAACTTAATTGAGAACATAAAATAAAAGTGTGGTTGCGTATATTATGGACATAATATGGAGGTTAAAGAGTGTAGCTACATCTACGTAGGAAAGGATTAACTTAAATTCAAGTTTAAATCATCAAAAACCGGAAGTCCTGTGGCATCCTTAAGTTCATTTTATTTGTTTAGTTTAGTTTATTTCAAATCTATTCTGTTCACTCTCTTTACAGATTTTTATTTCTCGAATACTTATTTTATTTCTTTCTTTTTATTATATCCAGTTACTTCTTGCTTTTAGCTTAATTTATTTTTTCTTAAATTTATTGAAATTTAAAGAGGACTTATCACCTATTCACTACTCTTAAAAAGTTTGAGATACCTTACTGTTATGTATCCCTGAAAATATATTAAATATCTTGAACTTTCTGTCTAGACTTGGCATCCAGTTTTTCTGTAAAAAACCGTATTAATCTCAATGAATCCATTTCAAAATAATAAGCTATTTGCGCTAAAAAAGTATTTTTAATGATATTGGTTGATAACAGTAGTAAAAAAATAATGTTGATAAATTGTGCGCTTTTTAAAATATTGGTACCAATAATAAATATAAAGTAACCATGTAATTTATGTTTATCTTTCATTGTATCTTTAATTATTGAGGCGACGACGCCACACAGTAATGATGCTCTTATCACCGTCTTCTAAAAAAAATCTAAAATAAAAATAGATAAGTACAGAAAGGCTATTTGATATAATAAGTATATATGTAACAGGTGTGTAAAGTGAACATTTTTTTAAATAGTCGGTAAATCCATGACCGAAAAAAGAACTGTATATTATAGTTATTTATTTTTTAAATTTCAACGTTTTGACCAAAATCTCAAAAGTCAATCATAAACAATCTCTAAAAGGTTGTCTACGTTTCTTTATTCATCGACAAATTATTTCTAATAAATACGAAATAGTTGGGACAGCAGTAACATGCTAGACCCATCACTAAATAAAATCACATGCAAATTCAAAAAGCTACTTACACGACCAACAGTTGAATTGTTACTACTATCTATTTAACAGTGTTGCCAGAGGCCTTCAAAGAATTGTACAGATTCCAGGACAAAATTGTACCAGATTTGAAACGATTGTGCAGAAGCAAAATATGAAATATGTATGTAAACCTAATTGTTTATTAATAAATTCGGCAAACTACATTATTAAACTAAGTTGTTATGGACGCGACTTTGTTATTTTGGCATGCAGTTCATTTCGCCCATCCCTACTCATAGAGATAGATGAAATAAATTTCATTGAAAAATTGCGAAAATTTCGTTGAAAAAAAAATAGACAATTTTTTCCCGCAAATTCTCGTTCATGTGGACTTAGCTTTACTATGGAAGTAATTTTTTTACTGCTTCATAAAGGATATCCATTTTATCCACGATAACTCATGAAGGGATACGAAGGAAAACACCAAATTTTAAATTTAAGCTTGAAACAATTTTTCAATGTTTCCTGTATTTGTAACATTTTGTCATTTTTTTTTTTGTAAAACTTATTCTTTTCATGCCTTGTTAAATGAGCTGCCCCACTCTCAACTGAGTGATTACAAAAGAGCAAATTTTCTTTCCATTACGAAGTAGTTTTACCCATGGAAACTTAGTCTAAATTTAGGATCATATTTTTATTTCTTTCTCTACAAGAAAATTAAAAGACTAGAGCAACTATTGGTCTTATTATTATTTAAAATAAATTATGGCATTTATAGCCGTCATGTTACGCCATTGGAAAACCAGGATTTATTTGCAGAACAAAAATATTTTACATTAAAAAATTACCTGTGTGGAGATCTATCCCTACATTCCCGACTGGATGATGTTGCCGCAAATTCAGATTCTGATAAATCACTATTTTGTATCAAAATTTATTATTTTATCAGATGGTCTAGTCTAGATAAACCTGATGAAGTAGAAGGCTGAGAAATTCTAAGCCTCGGATCTGCCTCTTTTGCTTTTCCTATTACAAACCTTTTAATTATTTATTAATACAACACCTATAATATATAAAATTTACTGTAGACCTAACAACCCCAACAAATAATACGAATTTATCCATTTTTTATAATAAAATACTTATTTTTCTTTTGCTACTGATTTAAAAATATTTTGAGATTTATCGATATTTATGGTATCGATTTTTATTTTGAAAAATTCGTGTCATCAGATCAATGTTTAAAATTGTACAAAATGTACCAGAAATAATAAAAATGTACTTTTGTACAAGCGGTCTTAAAATGTACCAGATCTGTACAATTGTACCAGCTCTGGCAACGCTGCTATTTAAACATACCTACACGCAACCAAACTTATACGGAATCATATATTACTTTTCATAATTTTTGAAATGAATAAACCTCAATACTTACCATAGGCTTTTAATAAAAAATAAGCCACATAGCAATAGAAAAACTAATTAATTGACAAAATAACCACAACGGTATTTTTTTGGTTTCTGATATGAAATGAGATTTAAATTTTTAATGGCCAAATAGTCCGTTTTGCTACCTCTAGCCCTTATGCAAGCTTCTAATCGCCTTGGCATGCTTTTTATTAAATTGTCAACATTGTCTTGGAGTATGTTTTCCCATTCAGCTAAGCTGTACTTCATATCCTGCATTGTTTTTGAGCTGGTCCCACAAGTGTCCGATAAGATTTAGGTCTGGTGAACATGCAGGCCAGTCAAAAACTGTAACAATTTTCGTTTCAAGACATTATCGTGCATGAAGATAAAATTATCCTCACTTGCAGCTCTCTAAAAACCTATCGATTGGTTCTAGCACTAAATCACCATACTTCCGACCGGTTAAAGTTTGTTGAAATGATGACAATGGAGTTTTTGTTCCCAGCATAATACTTCCCCAGAACATTACAGTTCCTCCTTGATATCTTGGGACAGATCTGGCAGCCTGGAGTCTCGCTCGTCTTCCTGAAGCTCTGAGAATTCGATGGTCATCTGATATCTCAGGCCAATTCTGATCCCATCCGAAAAAAAGAACATTTTGCAAATTCTCAATTGTTCAGTTTTGGTGTTGAAGGCACCAATTTAGTAGGTCAATTTTTTTGTGCCTAGATAATTGTGGGACCCGTTACTCTCTCCCTGTATAACCCTCGTGCGCGAAGTCTTTTCCTTATGGTTTCAACTGAAACGTTCACACCTGTAGCTTCTAGAAGTTATCTTTGCAGCTCTGGATGAGAAACACTGGAATTCTTTCTAGCAATTTGGCACATAAAACGGTCCTGTTGTTCAGTTATGAATCTTTGATGACTTTGTCCAGACCTAATCTTGAGAGTTCCAAGTACGATATGTTTTCGTTACAACACCCTGGGTAACGCCTACAAAATAATAAATCGCAGCGATAGTTTTTCCTTTATTATCATTTTTGATTAGGACAAAAAGCTTTATCTTAAAGTTGAATACCAAATGTTTTATTTAGAAATACAGAGTGATTCCATATAAGTTTGGTTGTGTGTATATCAACAACACCATAAATAACGTAATCAAAAAATGTTTTTAAGATCCACATTTGAATCGGTGTATATGTCGTAGCCAACCTGTAAAACCCGTCGTTTTATAAAAGTCTGGACATTTTACAAAAGGCGGCCAGATTCTCGTTTACCATTCATATTATTTTTCTATCTGGCTTGTCTAATTGTAAAATGCCTAGGGGTTTCATAAAATGACGGTCAACACGCGGCCATGTTGTCAAATCATTAATATTATATTCTGCTTGACATTCTGGCGGTTGAACTATTTTAGTCGTTTTATAAAATACGAATTTTCCTATTAAACTGTAGATCAAACAAAACTGAAAAACAAATGAAAATAAGATAAAACAACACTTGCTAAGCTTAAAAGAACCAATAATAGTCTTCGTCGGGTCGTATGATTTCTGAACTGTTTTTAATCAAAATACAATTTCTACAGATCATTATATTGATGGATAAATACTGTTAATATATACGGTAATATTACTTAAAGGTATATTTCTATTATTTATGATTATAGAAAAAAATCTTTCAACCAGAGTTGTTTGTGATTTTATTCTCTATAATTCATATATGTGATTTTTTAAATACATGGACCGTAATGGAGAAAAGTTATAAAATAATGTAATGAATAATTATTATCTGTAATTCATTTTTTGATTTGATATGCCCTACTCAATATTTATTTCACATTTGCAGTTTTCCTAAAATTTCTCAATAATATTTCATTTTAGAGAAATCATTTATATGACTAAATTTATAGAGAATAGGATCACAAATATCTTTTATTGAAATAATTTTCTTCTATAAACGATTATAAGAGAAGTACACCTGAAAGTAGAAAAAAAGTACTATTAAAAGTACTTACAGCAAACCCGTATTTCTCTATCAATAATTATCTCTAAAAGACTATAAGCATATTTTATTTATTAGAACATGAACCATTGACACCTACTGTTGCATTTTCTCCGTGCCATATAACCAAGACGGTTTTTGTCTCTACATCATTAAACTTTACTAGGTTTTCACTGGCTTTATTTAAATCATTGTACACTTCGCGTCATATAAAACTGGTACACTTATTTTTCCCACTGTAAAACCAACTTTACTTTTGAAAATGACAAACAGTAAGATTTGTCAGGTTTGTCAAAACGCATTGTTACGATGTCGGGCATTTGGGTAAGTTTGATAAAATGCGAAAATCACAATTAACAGCTTTGCAAAAATGGGACAACAATCAAATTGTAAACAGAAAAAGAGAAACTGGGAGACCAGTTATAACTATAGCACAACAAGATGAGACATTAACTAATTATATACGGCAAGATAGGCAAAAGTTGAAACAAACTTTCATGCTTCAGTAACAATAGTACGAGGATATATCAGTATATAACGAGACTGGTGCTATAACTTCTTTCAGAGGTAACATTTTATAACCCAAAAAATGAGACATGAAAGCCTTATATTTAATGTACTACCCTTCAAGTAGGCTTTGATTTAACTTTTGACATTTGTTACAAATTAATTATTGAATTGTCAGTGTTTTGCGTACCCATCGAAAAATGAAAGTGAGCAAAGATATGCGATAAAATTTTGTGTTCGATTGGGTAAAACACCAACTGAAACTTTTGAAATGATTAAAGGTGCATATCTAGATAATAGTTTATCACGATGTAGAGTGTTTGAGTGGCATAAAAAGTTTAAAGACGGTTGTGAATCAGTTGAAGATGAACCTCGTCCCGGTCGACCACAAACTGCGAGAAATTACACAAAAATTGCAGAAATTAACGACTTGATACAAAATGATCGCCGGATTGGCATAAAACGAATTTCTGACAATGTTAATTTGTCTTACGGTACCACTCAAAAAATTATTCATGAAGATTTAGAGTACCGGAAGATCGCGGCAAGATGGATTCCAAAAGTGATGACCGATGAACAAAAAGCGAATCGAGTGACAATTTGTCAGCAGTGGAAAAGGTAATTGCAACGTAACCCACAGTTTTTAAATAATGTGGTTACATATGACGAAAGTTGGTTTTATCATTACGATCCTGAATTGATGTCTCAAAGTATGCAATGGAAGCATAAAGGCAGCCCAAGACCGCAGAAGGCCAAAACTGCTAAAAGCGCTGGTAAAGTGATGCACCTGATTTTTTTTGATAAATTTGGCGTTATTTACGATCACATTGTACCTAGAGGATATACAGTAACAGGGGAGTACTATTCTAATGTACTTCGAGGACCCTTAAAGGCAAAATTAAAGAAAAAAAGGCCGCTTTATCAGGACTTTGGCTGGACGCTGCATCACGACAATGCTCCGGCTCATAGATCAATGATTTGTCAACGAACAATTGAAGAATTAGGGGTTGAAATTATGGTTCATCCCCCCTACTCTCCTGACCTTGCTCCATGTGACTTCCATTTGTTTCCTGAAGTCAAAAAAGAATTGAGAGGTAGAAGATTTGAGTCGGATTTAGAGCTCAACAACGCTGTGATGGGTATACTAAACAGACTATCAAAAAATGGTTTCTCAGAAGTTTATAATAAGTGGATAAAGCGATGGGATAAGTGTATTCAACAGAATGGAGAGTACTTCGAAGGATAGTTGTTGTATTTTTTTAAATAAATGTTTCGTTGTTATACTATAGCACCAGTCTCGTTATTTTCTGATACATCCTCGTATTAAGAATAATTAGAAAAACTAATTTAAAGAATTTTGTGCAGCCGAACCGCCCCAAAAATATGCAAAGTAAATACGCTAATTAAAATTAATTTTTATTATGTTTTAAATGATTTAGTAAAGGCAGAAGATGAAAAGTTAACAATAAATTTAAT
Source organism: Psylliodes chrysocephalus (assembly GCA_927349885.1). Taxonomy (NCBI): domain Eukaryota; kingdom Metazoa; phylum Arthropoda; class Insecta; order Coleoptera; family Chrysomelidae; genus Psylliodes; species Psylliodes chrysocephalus. Next base: position 18,607,942 of record OV651815.1, on the reverse strand, counting down.
TAACTCAGTGCTTAGAAGATTACAAGAAATTATTATTAATGGAGCTATGACAATATAGTAATTATTTATTTCATCTGTTTCGAATTGTCAAATGTATTTAAATTTAAAACTTATTCATTTTAAATTACATTAAATTTTTAATTTTTTCATTGCGTTTTATTGCTTTACCAACTTATTTGTATCATTACATCTACTAATATTTTCGTAGTGCTGGCAACGTTGGTCTAGAAATTATAACCTAAAAAGTAGTTTAACTTTGACACAATTTAAAAGATCAATTTACACAGCTTGAAAAGCACGCTTTTTTGTTATAAGAGTTGTACCACTTTTACATGACGCGAAGTATACCCCAAATTAAAAACCCTTAGAAATAATTTCTCTTAGCGCAATACTGGTATTTTCTTGATTTAAGTTTCACGTACCAATTGAGTTAAGTTGAAAACCGTCGATTCAAAGTCCATGTCTAGTATATTCCTTTTCGTATATCAATATTAGTTTTTATCACAGCTTTAGGGTCAAGCACAGCCCTGAAATATGTTGGAAATGTTATAGAAACATGCTCCTCCACCTGCCAATCTTTCTTTTTTTTGTGATTTGGACCATTTGGTCAGCTACACGTTTTTGATCTATTTTTCACTGTGTTTTTAATACTTTTTCTTTACAGCAAAAATTACACTTCCTTTAATTTTATCACTTACTGTGAAATTATACATTGTACATGTAGTTTGTTCTTTATCATTTAATTTATTTTTTATTTTCTGCATTTCCATCTATACAGTTATCAGCAAAAATTAAATTGTTAATTTCGAAAATCAGCAGTGATTTACAAAACGACTGAAACTCGCCGGAATGTCAACCAGAGGATAATCTTAAATATTTGACAATCTGGCCGTGTGTTGACCGTTTTTTTTTATAAAACGCCTAGGCATTTTATAATCCGGCTAGCCAGATAGGAAAATAATGAGAGATAAACGGAAATTTGACAATTTGGCCTCTATTTATAAAACACCTAGGAAATTTATAAAACAACGGGTTTTGTAATCTGGCTAGAACATATACAAAAAAGTCCTAAATCAGGTTTTTCAATGAGGCGATTTTATCGAAAACTTGTTTATTAAAGGAAAATACATTCTGACATGAATAAATAGTCAAACGTACTATACCAGCAACAACAAACAACTACTAAACAAAATTGTGTGAAAGGGTAAAAAAAAGGTTTAAGTATGAGTAAATGGGTGTCTAGTATTTTTTTCGTCTTTGTATATCAGTCATAAATTGTTTGCGTTATACAAATGTAAACTAAAACGTTTGTAACGGTTTTATTTAAGGTTTAAAGCTTTCTACTGATAATGATGGTGTTGTACTAGAATTTAGAGATGGACAGTAACAAATCCGTTAATGTAAAGTCCATTTACAGATTTGTTACTTTCCAACTCTAAATTCTTGCGAAATAACCGAAATTTGATTTTCATTCAAGAACAAACTCAGCTGAGTCAAAGGCCCCTATTTATAAGCAGATCTCAGCTAAGTCGAACTTGAAGTTAGTCCTCAAACGAAAATGGAAGTTCGGTTATACAGCGTGAATTTAGAGATCGGTAGTAACAAATCCGTAAATTTACTTAACAGTTACGGATTTGCTACTCTCCATCTCTAAATTTCAGTGCAACACTGGAAACTGACACTCTAGAGAAGTTATAACCGAACTTAGATTTTTGTCAATAACGACTCAGCCAAGTCCAACTCAGCTGAGATCTGTTTATAAATACGGGCCTTAGAGATGGACAGTAACAAATCCGTAAATGTAAAATATATTTATAGATTTGTTACTTTCCATCTCTAAATTCTTGCGATATAACCGAACTTAGATATTCATTCAAGAACGAACTCAGCTGAGTCTAATTCAGCCTATTGGCAGTCCATGACCGACAAAGATAGATATACGGGTCATGACCTTACAATCAAAAACCAAACTGTAATTTAAAAAAGAAGAAGAAATGTAATTTGTAAGCTTTGATATACGCGATTTATTCTATTGCCTGCTTTAGAATTATTCTTTTTCGATCACTTCATTCTACTGGTAAACAAATTAATTTAAAAGATTTTACTAATTCAATTTTTAGTTGACGAATTGTTAACTAAAAATCAAAAATAACCAAAGAATAGAATAGACTTGTGCCTTGTTTATATAAAATATTTTATTTTTTAACAAACTGTAAATTCTATAAAACGTAGTTCTTATAACAACGCACAAAAGCCTTTGTTTTAACGAAGGCTTATGTCAAAATGCAATGTCAACAATTCGCTATTTTACTATCATTAACGTATTTATAAAATTGTTATTAGGAAGTGAACTATTTGTAAACACAAAGTTAGTGAATACCGGAAACTGTGGACTGTCCAATTGCTAAGTTATTTTCCGATATAAGTTTTATTTTCAATGATCATAGACAATATAAAATAATGAACAATGTAATTACATTATTAAAAGAAATTAACATAATTTATGTAAGTAAACGCGTCAGGAGAATTATTAAATATTATCGATACGATATTAATTTGCAAATAATGACTAATGAGTAATATAGTGAGCCTTTAAATCAACATTTTTATTGTTAATTATAATTAGGTATAGAAATATAGAATATATGAGTCAAGTGGTATTAAAGGGGATAAAGAAAAACTACCAGGGTCGGCCACGTCTTTTTCTCAACTAATTTGCGTGTTCCGAGTTATTTAAATCTAAATTTCCTTTATCCTTATATAAGGTACTATGAAAGGAAGGAAACGAATTTGGTTATAATTTACTTTTAATGAAAACTTCAATACGAAAGGATTAAAAATGTATACAACATAAAGCGAATATTAACTTTAATAGCGCCAATAAATGTTCAATTTCCTGGATTACTATCGTCGGCTGAATAATTTATAGGCAATATAGATATTAGAATCAAAAAGTACCAAGTTCTTTAAAAAATCCCCTACACATGATGACATTTATGTTAATCAATTAGTCCATAGTTCAAAAAATATGGTTCTAGGAAAATAATTACCATTGTTTTTTACAATAGTTAACAAACAGCGATACATTCGTCACATGAAATTTTATGGTTTGCGATAATTCTGGAACTAATCCAAAAATGCTAATGCTATTATAAACACTAACGATAATTTAGCATATTCAATACATTCTAGTGCCCCTTTAGACATGATAATACCGATTTAGGAAACCTAACACGTCTAGAAGTTCCAGTGCCCCTCTATGCTCTCTAGTATCATCAATCTTGATACTCTAGTATCAGTAAAGCATCTTAATGGCCTCTCTAAAGCCGTTCTGTTTCATTTTATACTTTCAAACTATCTTGTTACTTAAAAGACACTACAGTTACACTAAAGTGACTTAAAATTCCACTTAATAACCTTCCAGAGTTGTACAGTTACTTCAGAAACACATATTCTAAGTAGGGCATTTATCTAAGCAGTTATTTAGGAAATTACGGTCACTATATCACGATAGTCTTTTATAAAACAAGTGATTATTCTAATAATTTTTTACCGCAATATCAGTCTCCTCTTTTTTCTTGATGATCAGGGGCGAGCTTTAAATGCGCCAAACACTTGTGCTAAAAGATTTGTGCCAAAACAGTTGCGCCAAAATAATTGCCCGCCAACCCCCCTCCCCCAAATATATACGAGCCCCTTCCCATTTCAGTTGGCCCACCTATTGAAATTTAGGAAATTCGTATTTAAAGATTAAAAATATAATTATTGCAGGAAATTTCCAATTTTTATTCATTGAACAATATGTTTAATAACGTTTAATCACAAAAAATATGTAGAAAACATTAAAATATTAATTTAACATAAAATTAAAAAAAATAAACAAATAGTTGGAATCTAACGTTAATCAATTTTAAAGTTTACCATTGAGTAACGTCACCTTTATTTTTTATTACAGCTGAAATTCTTTGCAGCATGGTATTAACTAAGCCTTGGCAACATTCTGGTGTAAACGAATCCCATATATCTTGAAGTTTTTGTTTAAGTTCAGGTATTGTTCTTGTAGGATGTTTTCGAAGTACCTTTTTCATCTCATGCCACAACGTTTCTATTGGTGATAAGTCAGGACTACTAGAAACCCATTCCAAAAGTTGAACATCGAAGTTTTCCATCTATTTTAGAGCTTTTTTTGACGTGTGACATCCTGCTCAATCCTGTTGAAATACAAAATCTTTCCCTGATGTCAAATATAATTCCATAGTAGGTAAAAGTGATTCCTCCAAAATATCCAAATATTTATTTGTATTTACAATTCCTTCAATAAAATTCAGTTTCCCTATTCCTTTAGATGACATGCTGCCCCAGACCATGACCGATGCGGGAAATTTTACTTTTCTTTTGAGACAGTCTGGATGGAATGCTTCATGTTTTTTGCGAATAACTCGACTTCTGCTATCTCCAACACAAACTTCGAATCGGGCCTCGTCACTCCATTGTATTGCATCCCATTGATGAGAAGTCCAACTCATATGTTCTTTTACCCATCTTAATCGATTTTTTTTCTGTTTCGCAGTTAGTAGTGGTTTTTGTTTAACCTGTAACAATATTGTTAATTTTAAGCAAACATATTTGATTGTTTTAGTGTTTTCAATCCATTTTTTTTTTATTGTTTTTATTATTATAAACTTACTTTGTAAGTCCCAAATCCCAGTTTGCGAGTTTCTCTATGACATGATGATCTCGAAATTCGTCTTCTAACAGCATCACTCCACTGAGCACTTAATTCAAGGTAATTAGCACGACGGTTGGTTTCAATAATTCTTCTCAATGCTCGTCTATCGGCATTTGTAATCTTGCTTTTTCTAACATGACGGGGCTTTGGGCTGATTGAACCAGTAGTTTTGTATCTTCTAACACTATATCGTGATAAATCTAATATATTTGCAATTTCCGAGATCGATTTTCCAGAATTGCAATGTTTTACAACAAGAAAACGTATTTTTTCGTCAATGATTTTTCCTCTACCCATTTTATTAGACAGAATTAGCTTAAAAGAGGTTAAATTGTCTTGTGACAGTTATTTGCATTATTGTTTGTTATTTTTTCAAAGCTACCTTCGATTTTGCTTTATTTTCTAACGAATTGAATTCAAGTTGAAATAATGCAATAATGCTCCATGTGTTAATAAATTTAAAAATAAATAAAAAATAGATGTTTTCTAGTTCTAGTTCTAATATAATTCTAAAATGATGCATTGTTAATTAATTTATGATTTAAAAAAGCATGTAATCTTTAATACTTTCTTATTGTCGTTATATAAAGAAAATATCAATAGGTGGACCAACTGAAATGGGAATGGGCTCGTATAGTCTATTTTATACAATTGCTATAATGGTACTCTATAATGACGGAGAATAAAACTTTTTTAGATTTACGGCCTAGGTATATATACCTAATATGCTAGTCTCAAGTTTGTGTTTTTTTTTTAACTCTCAATCATGTGTGTTCTGTGTAGGCTTTGTTACTGTTTCCTAGCGCCAATTCAGGAACAGCACTGTTAATTAGAACCCAACAGTGAATGGTCGAGTGAGGAATTCTACCAAGGCATCATAATTAATTTTTATATATTTTATTCTGTAAACGTTTCAATAATACATACTGTAAATTTTAAACGGCATATATTTAAAATAATAATAATAATAATAATAATAATAATAATAATAATAATAATAATAATAATAATAATAATAATAATAATAATAATAATAATAATAATAATAATAATAATAATAATAATAATAATAATAATAATAATAATAATAATAATAATAATAATAATAATAATAATAAATATAACAAAATAAAATGACTTAAAGTAATACACAAGCAGTAGTGGGACAAATAAAGTTAAATACACTAATATAAACGTATTACTTTCGGAAATTTAGATATTTAAGAAAATGTATTTTAAACTTAATTATTCAAAAATCTAAAATGTTGACTTACGCCACTTAATTTTTAATAAAATTAGTTCTAAAATGTGGCATCACAAATTGGATTACGTAACCATCAGACGATATTGGAATATTTCAGGACCAGCGAGTCATACTTGGACGCCACTATACACATTCTAGAACAACCCCCTAGTCCTCCTAATTCTTTTACAGACTTTTTAGGCTCTTACTGTTCAGCTATTTTAATTTTAAAATACATATATGGAAAAATAAACTCAAAGCCAGTGTCACATTTTTTATTTTACGTCTTGGTAACATTTGAGTTGGAACTATTTCCTTGTTTTTTTTTTATTTTATTTTATTTCTACTTATTAGACAAACTATTTCTGGACACTTTTGTCCCTTTCATTTGCAAGGCGTAACCTTTCTGCCACTTATACTATAATTCAAATTCAGCCGTTTATTTTAATCTGCCACAATGGTTTTCTATAACTCTTTTAAAATATTTTTCATTAAAATTTCTATAACAATTTGACTTTTTTTTCTAGGAAAAAAGGAAAATAAATTTGACTCTCCTTTAAATAATTTTAAATCGCTATCAGTTTATTTAAAGTACAAAACACATTTTTTGCATATTTAAAAAAAAATATGATTTATGCAAGAAAAAATATTATAAACAAGTGACATAATTATACATTATTACCTTTTAAATAGATGTAAGTTACCGTACTATAGTTACTTTTTGGGATTTTTTTATATATTTAGATAGTCAGTAATAAACATTTAGATAGCTGTTGTGGCTTCTTTTGTTCTAAATTTAAGATAATTCCAATTAAGTAAAAGTTTTAAACAAAAATAGTACTCACTTAATTATATATTTTGTTTGTTTTTTTTTTTTGAATAAATTAATGAATTAAAAGCAATTAGCTTCCATTACTACATCTGGTTTCATTATGCACTTTTATGTCATAAGAATAATTGGATTCTGTAGGATCTTGGTGTGATTTCTATCCAAACAAGAACTTATAAGGTAGATTGGTTCTTATACTTGAGTGTTTTCATATTCATAGAAGGTGATTTTGACCACTACCGGCAGCAACTTAATATACAGTGCTTCTCAAAAGTCACCTCTCCCCTCTTTTCTTTTGAACAGTGATACATTGATGAAATTTAGAGGGTGAAAATAAACTATTGTAAGCTTCTTTACTAGTGGAACAGGTGACGTAATAGGCATCGATGACGTCACCAGGCAACTGAAGTGAATAATATTAAATGGGACCTCATATCAAGTGACACCTTGTTTGAAAGGTCCCATTTAATATTATTGGTTTCACTTGCCTGGTGACGTCACCGATGCCTGTTACGTCCCCTGTTACCACTAGTAGAGAAGCTTACAATAATTTATTTTTACTCTCCAAATTTCATCTAAGTATCACCGTTCAAAAGAAAAGAGGGGGGAGGGGACTTTTGAGAAGCACTGTAGAACTCATACTTAGAAAACAAAGTCAAAAGAGCATACATTGCTTATGCCGCTGAACCGTAGGGTGCACCTAAGGTTTCTCCCCCAGAGTCGTCACATGGACTTACACGTCCATCATAAGACCTATGCTAACATACGGTGTAGTTCTGACATCATAGGTAGTGACAGACCTAATTAAAGAACATTTCCTTGTGAAATTTAAGGAAAGATGGGATGAAACAAGAAATTGGAGAGTTGCCAGAGAAATTTTAAGTTATCCTGACAACTACAAACAATTATTTGACTATGACTAGACAGAATCTGTACCTGATGACAAGAATTCTGACTAGTCATTGCCAAGAACGGAAGCATCTCCATTGCATGGAGCTATGCCTATCCTCTACGATTTACCGCCTTATTGAAATAATTGTGCTCGGCGAGTATCGGCTAACACTGGCCGATGTAAGAGAAGCATCTGTTGGCGACGTAGCAATAAATCTGTAGGCTCGCTCGCAAGCTAGGTACCTATCAATTTAGGAGGATGTACAATGGACCCGTGAGGACTAAGTGCCATGGAGAAACTCAACGTCTATACGTTACAGATACACTTTTTCTTTAACAAAGTATTTTGGAGTATCCAATGACAAAGCTACAACAAAGACTATTTGTAGTGTGGTAATAGTAATAAGAACTTAACTAATGTCTATCCTTGTCCACCAGATTACAATTTTAAAGCACACAATTTTCTTACTTTGCTAAATAAAAGTAATTTTGCGAAGTTGTCTATGTATTTTTTCAAGAGAATCTATTAAGGATAATCTCTAGACTTTACTTCTTCTGCTCCAAAGCTATCAGAGTCATGAAATAATTTTAATTTTTTATGGATAAAGGTCAATAATTTATTTTGCTTTATCATAAAAAAGTCCAATTTAATGCACTTTCTTCTTTATACTGACTGTATATATTTCTGTAATTTATAGTGGGTAAATATTTTTTTGATTTTATAGATAGTTTTTTAGTTGTAAAAGTTGTAAAACCAACATATTTAATTAGTGATTTATCCAGAACATTTAAAAATGAACAAATAGTTTAATGTACCTATCTATATTACATAAATTGGATGTGCACTTTTTAAAGCTTGTTGAACCATTGCATTGTCTAGATAAAAGGCGCCGTCTTGCAAGTTTGGGTCAAGGTTTGTGTACTGATTTAGAATCTTGTTGTAACGACCTACAGAAAATACTGGCGGTCAAATAAATGTCTAAATAATTTGGCTGACCACCCTAAACAATAAATATTTTTTCGTCCATTCAAGTACAGCATACTAAAAATCCAGACTTCCTTGTTTAATTACGTGTCATGTCTTGCTTTATTAATACCCTCCATTTTCGTTTATTGGTCCTTATATTTTATAAATATTCTTAGAAAGCAATAAATCACAATAAATAGATATAAATAATAGTGAATTATTTATTTTTCATTAATTATTGGTGAGTTACTTAATCTGGCTGAGAGACAATAAGCATTTGTTATGCAAAAGTATCTATCACTCCATTGAGTGATATCCTGTCAAATTCAATATAAATTTAGAGTTAACTTATTTATTTTCGTAGCCAAATTGATAAGGTGACATACGTAAACGAGGATGTGGAAGGTTAAAATCTTTCATGGCACAGAATTTTTTCAAATTTTCAAAAACTTTTTTCACTTTGGGGTTTCAGTTAAAAAAAAATTATAATTTTCATTATTTCGTAGGGATAATTTTTAAAAATGTATTAGGGAATTCCCAATAATTTTTATTTTCTGGGTTTGGGAATTAATAATCGATAGTTTTTCGAACATTTAAACCTATCTAGAGTTTAATTGCCTCTCGAGTTTTTAAGAATTTTACTTAAAATTTAAACTTATCTATGACAGCGTGCATATTTAATTGATTGGCCACTATATTAGGATGTACTGACACTCTTTCACTTGACAGTGATCTTAATATTTACTTACACGATACACTAATATCAGTATGTTCCTGCGCATGTTAGCTCTATCCTTGTCACATGATATGACGTCACGTGGCATAAAAATACGACGCATCTACATAGATAAATACAAGTAACGAGACTTTTAGATAATAAAACTATAACATTACTTAAAAATATTGTGCAAATTTTATGAACATTTAGTTAATTTATATTGCACCTAAACAAGAATAAGATATGTGATAAATTACAATGAGCAAAATGTATCTTACATAAGTTCATAACAAAGAACGTTAAACATTAATGCACAATTTGAACGAACAAAATTTGAATAAAACCATTGCACAGGGTGTCTGATTAAGGGTTGTTAGCGACTATATCTCAGAATATTTTGAATGAGATTTTTTTTGAAAAAATGTAAATACTGTTGTCATGATCTAAGTACCAGTTTTTTCGGGGGTCTTCGGGAGAAGGCTCTGTGTAGATAAGCCTTCGTTCAGAAACACTAGCTGATTCAATTGTTTTTAAAATTCCAATTGCTTCAGCCCGCTGTCTTCTTTTAGCTGATCGTAGATTGCCTTTTCTAGATTGCTGCGGGAAATTTGGGCACAGCACCAGGTTACAAATGTTGGCTACTTATGAGCATGTATCCCAACAATCTCTGCTGCATTGACAGTTTGAAAAAGGTTCGAAGTGTACAGAGCTGCAAAAAATCTAGTAGGGCTGTTACAATGGAACTGGACCTGTTACTTTGGAATAGGTATCTCCTGCCTATTTAGTGTACCTGTTACCAAATTTTACACTAACCTATTACTTGTGTTACTGGACGCTATCGCGCGTTTTGACTGATGTTTGTGACTAAAACGGAATGATATGGTATTAGTTTGTAAGGTCCACTTTACACTTAACTTGAATCCAAATTTAGTTTTGAATTTAATACTAAATTTGTGAATAAAATTATTAACGTGTAAAGGTAGTTATTGTAAACTAAATTTAGTAACAAAACTGTAATGAGAAGTGCTAATATTACACTTGCACTTAATTTAGTTATAAATTTAGAGCAGAGTTCAGAGAATGAAGTTGACAGGCTTTTCGGTAGGTGGAGAGGTGGTAAACGTCTAGTATGATTACTTATTTTAATAATGGATGATGAAGATTTGTTACTAACAGCTACGGCAATTTATTTATATAAATTTGTACAGAAGAAACAAAAGAAAAAGCGGAATCGAAAGTTGTGGTGTCGCTCATGGCTACAAAGACGGGAGGAAGGTAGAGGAATCTTGCACATGTTAAATTTCGAATAAAAAGTTGAAGACCCAGAGAGTTATCAAAATTTTCTTAGATTGTGTGCAGATCAAGTGGATTTTTTGATTAGTCTCATTGAAATTGACCTGAGAAAAGAAGATACTTTTATGAGGGATGCGATTCATGTACGCAGCAAGTGAGAAGTGAGTTATATTGTCTTTTGATATAATTTTACATTAAGTTATTATTACAGAGTAGAAGTTACCCTCCGCTTTTTGGCGACTGGAGAGTCTTTTCGATCTCTAATGTACAGCAGCAGAACACATGAAAGCACAATTTCTTTATTTAAACCAGTGGTTTGTGATGCCATTATTAAAAACCTAGGCCAATCATACCTTAAAGTTTGTATATATTTGTACATATAAGATATGAAAAATAGGTATATTTTTTGTTTTATAAATTAAAAATTATATTTTGTAGGTACCTACTACTGTGGAGGAATGGGAACAAGTAGCTAAAGATTATGAAAATATCTGGCAATTTCCTAACTGTTTGGGTGCCCTTGATGGTAGGCACATTTAGACCTCCAATAGCAGATGGGTCATATTTTTTTAATTATAAAGGCAGACATAGTATTGTTTTGTTAGGTTTAGGAGATGCTAAATGAAAGAATTAGTGATGGAGGTGTTTTTAATGCAAGCAAATTTTCAAATGCATTAAGGACAAATTCTTTGAATTTTCTTGAAGAAAAATGTTTGCCAGGTCGACAGAAAAAAGTACCATATGTCATAATTGCTGATGATGCATTTCCTCTGCTTCCTAATTTGCTGAAGCCATTTCCTCAAAGAGGCCTCGATCATGATCAAACAATCTTCAACTACAGACTATCAAGAGCTCGTAGAATGATTGAAAGCATGTTTGGGATTTGAGTAAACAGGTTTAGGGTTTTATTGAATCCTATAAATCTTGCAGCACACAAAGTTGAAAAAATTACCCTTACTTGTGTTACCTTGCATAACTATTTATGTACAATAAACGGTAAATCTTATACCCAAAATAAAAATGAAGTTTCATGTGTCGGAGTCATGTAATTAACCTGGTATGTTATATCGGAGTATGAATGTGAATAAAAGGTTTTGCTTTTTCTGTGACAAATATATTTTTTGTTGACAAGTTATATTTATTTATATCTGTCTAAAACTAAAAATCACATGGTAACGTAATAAAAACAGAGGCAGTACACTACAAATACTCCCCGGGTCACCAATTTGTCGGAGTCATGTAATTAACCTGGTATGTTATATCGGAGTATGAATGTGAATAAAAGGTTTTGCTTTTTCTGTGACAAATATATTTTTTGTTGACAAGTTATATTTATTTATATCTGTCTAAAACTAAAAATCACATGGTAACGTAATAAAAACAGAGGCAGTACACTACATCATGTACCTTAGGAAAAGCACTAAATCAATTTGGAAACAAATCCTCAAACATTGCAAGGGCAACTAGAGAAGAATATAAAAAAAAATTTTAATTCAGCAAGTTGACTGGCAAGAAGAATCGATAAATAAACATAATTTGTAAGGGGTTAAATTAAAACAAAATATTAAAAACAAAATCCTACTCTTATTTATTTAATCCTTTACCATCTATTAAAAAAAAACTATTATACTTAAACATTACCTACAAAGATTAGCATATTTAAAAAGTTTGAAAACATAATTAATTTTTACGCTTCCTACATTTTTTAATTGCATTATACAATATGCTGTTAATTTCTTCCTCGGTTTCTAACAAAATATCTTCATCTGTTATTTGATCCAGTTTATTAACAACAAACTGTGCATATTCATTGTTTTCACTTTTTTTTTGTGGCCTGTTTTTATTTTTTAAAATAGAGGTAATATTTTGCATTACATCTGTTGCAGGATCTATTTCAATTTTCTTTCTTTTTCGTGGTACTTGAGTAGTCTTAGGAGTTTGCATTTTAGTTGATGTACTTGGTTTTGATGATGCATCAGTTCGTTCGGAACTGTACGATTCTATTTGACTATCATTTTCATACTCAATAATTATATCAGAGTGAGCTGAAAACTGACTAGAACATATTTTCTTCCTCCTCACATATCTCTCCATGTAAAACATCACTCTCTACTTGATCCGAAATTGAATCCATAGATTTCCTTGGTTTGGTATAATCCAATAAAAAACTTAATTTACTGTAATACCAAATGGATGGAGTATAAATCTGAAATATAAATTTAAATTGTCAATGTTTATAAATGAGACTGCGAAAATACTGAGTACAATAAATGAAAGTTCACTACTAAATAACTTACATCATCGGTGCCTGCTCCCCTTTTCTGAGATTGTTGGATTTTTTTTATGTTCTGTAGAAAAATTTGTTTTCAATCCATTCCATTTGCTTTTTATTTCTGGAATTGTTATGCATGGCCTTACAGTAGATAATGCTTCTTTTATAATTTCTAATGCAGCATTTCGTGCATGTTTGTTGTGATACAACTTTAAATGCACATTGTATAGCCACGGATGTTCAAAATAGGCATCAATTAATTCTTCCACTTGTTGTCTTGACCAAGACATTTTCAAGGAAGATACTTATTAAAAGAAGTTAAAACAATTTAAATAATCACACGCCAACTACAGTGAGAACAAAACCAAAACAGAAAACTTTGTGCAGAAAACAGAACCACGCCCAAAACTTAAAACATAACCCCTAATAATAAATTGTCACATGTGCGCATATTTACGAGTTGATTTGTGATGGAAAATAGAACATATCCTAAAAATTTGGTTCATAATTTATAACATAAATTAGGTTGCAAATTTATATGTTTTACACGCTTCTAAATAACATACTAAATTTATAATTAAATTTGTAACTAAATTAAGATATAAATTAAGCATAATGTAAAGTGGACCTAATATGTTCGTGTAGCTATTCACTATTTTGGTATTAGGTTTCGTTTTTCATTTGATGTTTCAACTCTCTTGCTTCTAGGTATTTTTTTTAGGGATTATATGTTTATAAGACAGGATATTTTGAAAATTATTGAGAGAATTGTAATTGTACTGTAGGGTGCTTTCTTAGAAGGTGTTTTTTTTTTAATAGACACTGCTTGGTTTTATAAGAAATTACTGTTTTGCTCATTATATTTTGCAATTTGTTTTTAGTCATCTACCACCGAAAAAAAAATTCCACACCAAACTCGAATATCTATTCATAATGAACAATAATTCAATTAATGTTATTATGTAAACAATAGCATGTTCAATACAATATCGATCGATACTATATATTATGCTTATGGAATTCACCACATTCAGGGATTCCCCTACTCCCTACTGAATATGCGCCAAGCGCCAACAATATTAGCTTTGTTCGGCTTACTTTTGAGGACGATTTAAAATCGTTATAATCATGCGCATTTAAATTTACGTGTTCGGGTTTCTCCAAATCTAGTCCTAGGACACTCTAGTATTGACTGTTTCGTGTGTAATTTAGTGCTCAACTAATTTCACGCAGTTCTGAATCGTTCTGAAACGTTATAAAATTGGTAAGCCGAACAAAGCTATTGTGTCATGAAATTTAGAATTGGAATAGTTTGTAACGGGAATATGTATTTGGAATAAGTATCTACTTGGAACAGGTACAGGTCGTACTAGATACGTCAAAAAGCTATTCCTTAACAGCCCTAAAACCTAGTCGTAATATATGAAATTTATGTTTATGCAACCGAATCAGCATTTTACATAACCATTGACATTGAATATTAAAAAATGTAAATAAAATTGTTCATTATTCAAATAAAAGCTGCTTCACTTACCATTTTTTATGTTTATCGTGTCTTCTCGGCGACATGCTACAATTCACTGCTTAGCCAGATCATCATTCTTTGAAAATCAAATATATTTAATGTCCGTTTCCGCCGTAGTTTTGCTATAATTTTTACAAGTAGCCACAGCACAATAAGACATTTTAAACACAAAATAAAAACACTTGAAACTCTTCAAATAGGTACTTTAAAAATGACCTGCACACAACCAAAATACTTTTAATTCTTATTTAAAATTCCAAATATTAATGCGTATCTTTATTTTGTATCATTATATCTTTATAATAATTAGAAATAAAACTGTATTAAAAATAATTCTTATTCAAACGTCAATAAAATACCGTTTGCTTTATGCCACGTTACGTCATTCGCGGAAAGTGCGAAATTCTTTCGAATTAGTAGCATACCGGTATTTGTGTATTGTGAATAACTTACTTATTCCTTCTTAGATTCCACATTCAGTGGGAGGATGTCATTTTGTAATGCATCATTGAAAACACAAGATGATGCACCGACTGTAATAGGCTTCTGGTTCACCTACAGTGAATCAGTGAGTCTGTGTGGCGCTATGAAGGTGATTCCCGAATAGGGGTTGCTCAGGTGCCAGTTTTGGTATCGCAGTTTGCTCTGCGACCCTGTAGTACACCAGAGTGCACTTAAGGTAAACACAGTGGAGGTAAAAAATAATTCCAGGCGGTCACTGCTAGGTAGCCACTATACTAGAATAAATAAAAATAAAACACTTATCTCCTTTACACCTCGTACCCTACGGTACCCTGAAATAGAACGGTTAAGAACCAGTAATAAGAGAAACACAGGAATAGGTAATAAAATATATATTTACAAAAAAATAATACAACGGTAATTAAATATGAATGGCTCCCTGTATTCGGAAAATCTTATCAAAAATAAATTGTTACCAATGAAAACTAATTAAATAATAACGGCTTCCTATATGCAGAAAATTTATTAAAAATAAATTATTACAATTGAAAATTATTTAAATATTGACGGATCCCTATATCCGGAAAATTTATAAAAAATAAATTGTTACAATTGAAAATTATTTAAATATTGGGAAATGTTTATGGTTCATTAGCGCAGGAGGCTAATCGGTCTGGGAATTATGAAACGCCCAGTATACGGAAAATTTAAATATTGACGGATCCCCATATCCGGAAAATTTATGAAAAATAAATTATTGCAATTGAAAATTATTTAAATATTGACGGATCCCTATATCCGGAAAATTTATGAAAAATAAATTATTACAATTGAAAATTATTTAAATAAAGGGAAATGTTTATGGTTCATTAGCGCAGGAGGTTAAGCGGTCTGGGAATTATGAAACGTCCAGTATATTTATTGAAAATAAATTACTACAATTGAAAACTATATAAATCGGAAATTATGTACACCCGATAAATGGAAGGTATGTTTTTTCCAAAATCCCAAAATTAAAATAAATATTCTGGTCAAAATAGTAAAACAAAAAAAACGATAATTAATTAAAACGGATTAATTAAATTTTTTGTTTTTAACAAACGGCTACCAACTGGGTAAAAATGAAATAAAAACGAGTAGTTACGACTCTCCCTGTACGCGGAAAATTTATTAAAAATAAAGTTTGCTGTTATCACCATTAACCCACTTTCAATTTACGTTCAGGAAAGGAAAACCTCCTGTACAATGAAACCAAGTTATCGGAACCCCCTCGTATCTTAACTACGAGCGATGGAAAGCGAAAATTTTCGTCTAGTGAGAAATATGGTTATTTATGCGTAGAAAATAATATTTTGAAATTTGCCCAGAGTCGATCGAGAGCGTGTGTGAATTTAATTTTACAGAAGTCGTCTGGCTTCATTTAATAACTAATTGTGGACGGGGAACGGAATGACTCAAATACAGCTGAATAAATAAAAAAGATAAAAGAGAAGAAATGTACATGAAGTGAGGCGTGGAAATTAATTTAGACGTCTTTTTGGGAAATTAGATAACGTCGTTAGGAGAGAGATCACTCTAACCCGGAAACGGATCGAACCTCCGGAAAAGAAAATAAATTAATAAAATATTAAAAAAAATTGGAAACGGGTTGAACCTCTCACTTCAATGGTAACAGGGCGGTTTCTAAGAGAGATTGGATATAGTCGTTGACAATAAGAGCACTCAGAAACTAGCCTACTGTCGTACGGGTATCTCAACTAATTATATAAAAGTCGATAAAAACATAATATACGGTTCCTACCTTAGAATATAAACGGGTTTATTCAATAATTTTTTCGAAATCACGGCACTCACGGAGTATTTACTAGGCACTATAGAAGGCCGAATAGTCTTCGGCTGTCGGCAATCAAGAAAGTAGAGCTTACGGCGGTCGGCAAGCAAGAGGGCGTAATTCCCAGATGTCATTGAATTTATGCTTTTCGGTAAACGTGAGCGGGGGATACCACTACTACAGCCAACTGTTTACAATTTAAAAATAAAAAAATAGTACATTGACAAATAAAAGTAGATAATCGGTACGAAATCGACTTTACAAAATGCCCATTTGGATTTCGGCAAATATAGGAATATTTTATTCTACGAGGGTACTCACAATTGTTGAAAAACTGAAATTTCTGGGAAACAGAAATCTTCTACATGTCCTCAGGCGGGAATGAATTGAAATAAACATTTTTTAAATTAATTGAGAGCAAAATTTAGTGACTTCATCACACGACGATGGCTCGTAACACTTTATTTTAGAATTTCGTTTGTACAACGATTTGGAAGTAGTGGCAGTGCGACTTATATACTTACACGTTGTTTTTTAGAAATAGTTTTCACCCGAGTAGATGTCACTTTTTTTTCTTTTCTCCTGGGCTCGTCTGACTATTGGTGCGTTTGATTTGATCATCGGAGATCTCCGAGCGCTTCAAAAGTGTTTGAATTGACACTCCGAGAGATCCCTAAAGTGTTTGTTTCGCTTTGGAGCGAGAATATAGAGCGAGCTCGATGTTCTCAGAGCAGAAAGACCGAGAAGAGGGAGAAATTTGTCTTTGTCTCTACCTATCTCTTTTTAATTAACTTACAAACAAATTTGAATCTCAAAATTAAAGACCAGACAAGAAGTCAACAAATTACTTAGCCGCTTTTGTCTTATAGCTAAAATTATTCATCATAAAAAAACACAAAATGTGTGTTTGGAAAATACATTTTTTCTGTCCAGATCTAATCACCAGTAATCACAGTCATGGAGTAGGAGAGCGAAGCGGGCATTTGTGGTAAATGCTGCATTTCAGGGCCATTACCCCTTATTATTAAAAGTTTTTCCATTTTCTTTACTTTTTGCTCACTATTTTAACATACAAACCAGAAACAAGAATCACAAAAAAGCGAGGTTATGTTTTTTACTCTGTTTTATTTGATTTGATTCAATGCTCTATTGTGACGTCATCACTTCTCGGTCTCCTCGACGCTCGCTCGATCGAGTTTCAAATCAAACGCACCTTATGTGTCTCCTAATAACACTGAAGCCTATTTGCTTATTGTATTTTACCCCATGTTAGTTCATAGCACCCACTCTGTCACCTTTGTACCTTGTACAAGTTTGTACAGATCCTTGGGTAAGCGGGTTCTATACGTTGTTGGATCAACCTGGGGTTGTCCAAAAAGAGCCTTTTGCGATCTAGAGTTTCGCATTCGCACAGTATCTGTCTGGCCGTTTCTGGTTTCTTGTGACATAGTTGGCACATGAATTCCCCATTGTACATGCCAATTTTGTTCAAGTGCCCCTTTACTGGGGCGTGCCCAGTCATGAATCCTGTTATCACTTTTAACTGGTTCCTATTCATTGAGAGTAGTTCTCCAGTTCTTTTGGGACATGGTCTGCCTATGAAGGCTTTTCCATGTGCCTGTTTTGGGGTGTTCCCCCAATAGTTGATATGTTGTTTCCGAATCCAGTCGTTTATGAAACCCCGGACTGTACTTTTTGGTACTCCTGGGTTTGTATCTGGTTCCGGTGTTTCTTCTGACTCTCTTTTTACAAGTTCATCAGCCTTTTCGTTGACTTCGATCCCTTGGTGACCTGGCACCCAAAATAGTTTTACTCTATTTCGGTCTGCCAGTGTTCTTAGTTCTTTGATGCATTCCCATACCAGCCTCGACGTAACTTTCTGACTCAATACGGCCTTAAGTGCCGCTTGGCTGTCTGACATTATTTGAATATGCTGATTTTCGACAGCTCTTTCATTGTTCGTTTTTGAACTGAAATACCGAGGAATGTATTCCTGTAGCATAGCTATGGTTAGTATCAAGGTTTTTGGAGAATTCTCCTGCCCCAGTGCCTTCCGCAGTCTTAGACCCGTCTATATACCAGGTTTGTTCCTGTCGTTGGGCATTGGGCTCCACTTAGTTCGAGACCTAATTGCTTACGCTTTAAATTTGGCGAAAGATAACATGGTATGAAATTTATTCTTCTTCCAAGCAAAGTATACTCGTGGTGGAACAATTGTGCAATCCCTTGACATAAAGGTGTTTTAGTAAGCAATGTCTCATTAGTAATCCTACAACAGTGGATATCTGAGGCCTTACGAGCTATTGTATCTCAGTAGCATCAGCTTACTGATTTATTGATTTTGTGCCCTTTTATCTGTTTTTAGCGAATTTGGTGTTTTGTGGTTATCCACCTGTTTACTGCCTATCGAGCAGAGGTTTTGTTCATCACAAATGCTGGTTCTGGTCCTATGAATGGTAGTTCTGATTCCTCTTTGGCGAGTTCATCAGTCTCTTCATTTTCTTGGATATCTTTGTGTCCTAGTAGTCCTAATACTCACACTAGTTTTACCTTATTGTGGGTTGTCAAATCATTTAGTATTCCAAAGCAGTTACAGACCAGCTTTGATTTGATTATGTTTGAACCAAGGGCTTACAAGGTTGCTTGGCTATCTGATAGAATTTAGATGGTTTGTTTTTTGTACTGTCTTCTTAAATTGTCCCGTGCACCCAATTTGTTTGCATGTTTTTTAGCCTGAAATACAGTGGTTTGTTCTTCCAGTGAGACGATAATGTCGCATATGGGTTAACTCCATGTACGCCTGTTCTCTTGTTTGTTTTAGATCCATACGTATACCATACGAGACCGCTAAGCAAGTATTTCTCTACCTCCTTATTTTTTCGCCTTAAAGCAGAACTACTGTATGTCAGAAAATATAATTTTTACAGGAGAATAAATAAAAGGTTTATGTTCTACAATATGTTTACCAAGCTGTAAGAGGAAAACCGCTGCGAATAGAGTTACAATATTTCTATATGGGACAGAAAGGGGACCATAGCTTCATTTGGTATTAAAAACGAAAATTATCATTTTTTAGACATACAATAATTCTTCATTAAAGCGACGATTTACCTCGTTCCAGTTGCCGTTGACCTAGAAAAGTCTATTTAGTATAGGATCACTTACGTTATATGTTATTCAGGTATGTTTTATATGTCCCAGTACGTTCCAGTTGTTAAAGATTCCCAGCCTTTGTGCACTCATTCTGGCCGCCCCCTTTATGAC
This sequence comes from Psylliodes chrysocephalus, assembly GCA_927349885.1. Classification (NCBI taxonomy): domain Eukaryota; kingdom Metazoa; phylum Arthropoda; class Insecta; order Coleoptera; family Chrysomelidae; genus Psylliodes; species Psylliodes chrysocephalus. Next base: position 18,587,918 of record OV651815.1, on the reverse strand, counting down.
AAGGTTAAGAGGTGGGAATTTAGAATGATTTCCATTGAGGCAGTCGTTGTGTTTATCAGTGCTCTTGTAATACAAATGTACTCATGAGAGGGTATTGAGTGTGTTTTCTGATTTACTTTTGGCTATAAACAAGTACTCCATAACTTATCATGGGTCTTGTTATTGCCAAATAACTATTTTCGGTTTTAATCCTCATGATTTTCCAAATTCTTATCTACCTGCATGACAGAAGTTTTTATTATTTGTTGGTTACTTTTTGTAAGTGTTGGTTCCAAGTAAAATTTATATCTAGGATTAAACCCAGATATTTTACTTGCTTAGTTCTTTTTAGCCTTCTTCCAAACAGGGTCGAAGTTTTTAAGACATATAATCTTGTTTTCCGAGTAATGGTTATAAGTTGTGTCTTTTCAAGGTTTACCAAGAAGTTTTCATTAACACACTACATTCCTGCCCACCATAGAGCTCTTTTCATGAGTTCAAAGACTATGATTTGTTGTTTCCCTCGGATAAGGATGACTATTTCATCGGCGTATGCTTGGGCGTAGAGCCCTTGATTGTTCAGTGTTCTCACCAGTTCATCTACTACTAGGTTCCACAGTAGAGGAGAAAGGCTGTCATCCTGTGAGCATCCCATGTTAATATTCACCTCCATGGTTTCACTCAACATTTGTGCCTCTACTTGCCGTCCGCGTAACATATCCTCTATCCACCAACAGATGGTGTCTTCTATTCCTTGTTTACGAGCGGCAGCTACCATTGATTTAAAGGAAGTACTATCAAAAGCTCCTTTCTTGTCAAGAAATACTCCTAGAATAATTTTTTGGTTACTGAGTCTTGTTTACAAGATGATGCAGAACAGACAAACAATATTTTCCCGATTGATAGGCATGTTGGTTTGTATTAAATGGCTGTTGCAGAAGCACAGGCAATACTTCATCTGGTTCCGGTGATTTGTATGGGTTGAAGGTGCATATTTCCCATATTGCGGCTATCCGTTTTGCAGTTCCCACTCTTGGCTGTGCTTGCGCTTGGTTAATATGTATTTTTTTCCATGCAAAAAGTGGTGTATGGCAAGATGTTGAAGGTCGTTTTCTTGTGGACCACCTTACCAATTTTTGATCTTTACTGTGAGTAAGGTCACATAGATATACTCGTTGGATGCCAATAATACAGTGTCACCGGAATTTCTTGCTATTGTAGTGGTTTTTGTATACCAGAGGTATAAAACAGGTTCCAGGACTTCCAGGATGTGTCTTTGGTAATATGCAAGTCGGCGAATTTGATAGCTTGTTTAAGCAAAAAATGTCATTACATTATGATAATATTACTCTTATGTAAACCATTTGAACCAGAGTGACACATTTTTTGGTAACCTTCTTCATTGCAGGATTTTTCATACATTCAACTGATCCTTATTTGGTCTTTGTTTTTATTTTTCAAAAATTACAGCTTTTGTTTTTATAATAACATATTTGAATTATTCATACATAATTATCATGATTTTTACTTTCCTATCTGTATACAGATATAAGGAAAGTATAGGAATCATGATTTTTTTCGACCTCGAGTTTTCGACGGATTTTTACGTTTTGAGGTCCCCTGAATCCGTTTTGACTATTTTCGCGATGATGTCTGTGTGTGTGTCTGTGTGTCTGTGTGTCTGTGTGTGTGTGTGTCTGTATAACGCATAACTCATGAACCGATACACAGAAAAACACCAAATTTTAAACTTAAGCTTTGTTTTAGCGTCTTATGAGCTGATTAGATTTTGGGCAGAGTCGGAACATTTGGGGGAGTACTTTATAGGTGGTCATTTTTATATTTTATGGAATATATCTGTTATTTACGTTTGGAGAAGAAAATTCTTTAAATAAAAGTTACTTCTGATATTATTATCTATAATTTTTGTTCTATACAAAATTTTCCTAAAATGGTCCGTATTCGAGAAATTTGACAAAATGTAAAAAAAATATTTTTTTATAAAAATTGTTCAAATAAAAGTTGTTTGTAATATAATTCTCTATAATTTTTATTCTCTACATAATTTCTCTAAAATGGACCGTATTCGAGATATTTGAGAAAATGTGTAAATTTCGAATTTTGAAAAAAACTCAAAAACAGATAAAGAAAAAAACATTAAATTTTAAACTTAAGGTTTATTTCGGCCTGACGTGAAACGATTAGATTTTGGACAAAGTCGGAACATCTGGGGGGGTACTTTATGGGAGGCCGTTTTTATATTTTATGGAATATATGTTATTTATGTTTGGAGAGGAAAATTGTTCAAATAAAAGTTACTTCTAATATTATTATCTGTAATTTTTGTTTTATGTAAAAATTTCCTGAAATGGTCCGTATTCGAGAAATTTGACAAAATGTGCAAAATTCTGATTTTTATTATGAAAGTTTTTGAAATAAAAGTTGTTTGCGATATCGATCTCTATAATTTTTGTTTATACATGATTTTTCTAAAATGGACCGTAATGAAAAAATTGTAGGAAATTAAAATTTTTCAGTATTTTCGTTTTCCATGAATATCTATAGAAAAATGTTTCGAGGTAGATGTATGTGGACAATGTATATATTTAGTTTATCCTCTAAACATTTATATAACTAGATAGGAAAGTCATGTGTTGGACACATCAGATTTTTTAAATAAAATTTCGAAGTATCGTTATAAAAGATGCAAACAGTTCAATGATAATTTTAGGGAGGATTTGAGTAGACGTAAATAATGAATGAGACTGTCCCCAATATACATCCTTGAGGTACCCTATTTCCAATAGTTACGAGTTCTTAACTTTATTGATTAAATTGAGTTTATAATTCCTACAGCTATATAAATAGTCTTTAAATTTTGTAAAAGTGTGTGCCGTTATTGTTTCAAAAGTACGAATTTATTTTTTTTGCAAGGACTTGTTAATGGTTTTTACGAATTAAAATAAAAGCGGTTAATTGAATAAAAGTGTATTGTGCATAATATCATTAAACAATATGTAAATTTAAATTTTCAAAAAAAAAACCTTTCAACATGTTAAAATTGAAACAGTACTAGACACCGAGATAATATGTATTTTAACACGATCAATTAGTTTTAAAATAGCTTCAAAATTTTTTCTAAAGTAGTAATTTGCAATTAAAACTTTTAATGGTATTTTTTGTTAATGATTAATATTATAATAATGTGAAGTACCAGAATTTATGTAATTCTGACTTTATTAAGCATATGTTATTATTGATAAAAAAAAGTATGGCCCGGAATTGTCTAGACCTACAAATGTCATTCATATCATTAGCGTGAATAAAATTAATAAATGAACCATAATTATTACTCTTCGAAAAATGTTGGAAAAACCATTTTTATTAGTAGTGTTTTAAAGATTGACAGTAAACAATTGGAAAAACTGTCTTTTAAAATAATATTTTACAGCACCGAGCTCATTGCTTAGCTAATAAGAACATACTTCGTTAAAATTTAGATAGCGGGATACGAAAGCAACATGTTCGCAGTCGAGACATGCTGCAGCTGTAGGCGGCCGAGGCAAGAAGCAAAAGACCGAAACAAAGTGCCAGTCTAGTACAATTGTACTAGATCTAGTATTTAAGAATATGGTACTTTAGTATACTCGAAGCAAAATTTAGTACTTTTTATTTTTTTAGCTTGTTTCCATTTGGACGGGTAAAATATATTGTTGGGTTCCTTGTTTGTGTTTGTTATCGATAAAAGTTTTTTCTTGCTCTTCAATGAACCATACCATCACAATTCGAGAAATAGGGTACAATTCATAGAATGTGATACATATTTATGGAATCTGGTACATTTTACAGACAAATCTGGTACATTTCACAGACAAATCTGGTACATAACAAAAATATATTCGGGCAACACTGACCCAGAGGGCTCATTCGTAGCATGCGACAGATCAGTATATCAGTGCTTATTTTGCTGTTGAGGAAGGTATTTTGTGCGCAGCAACTTCGACTTCGTCTCTTCAAAAAAATGTTTTTTTCGTCATTCGCAAAAATGTGCTATTAAGATTAGTTAGAGCGCTTTCACACGAAGATACTGTATACGAGATACGCGTATCCGAGATTCAGGCTGACCATACATTCAAATGGACCTATTCACACGGTATGGGCGACGCATACAGTATCGCGATACGGAATTTCTGTATCCCGGCATCTTCAGCCGCGGACGCTGAATGCGTATGCCGCATACAGAATTACTATTATGATATATGGACCTTTTCAGACATGGATGCTTTTGCAACGGAGATTATATCATAGGCGTAGGATTTTTTAATGGTAGGTAGGTATCCTGAGTGCATTTAGTTTGATAGTTTAATTTATTTGAGAAAGAATTAAATTAGACGAACGAAGAATTTTTTTTTTTAATTATTTCACGAATAAAAAACTAGCCTAAACTACGGAATTTTTATATTCCTAGTAGTAATGTATTCTATAGATGCATTTGCGTGTCAAACTCGTAAATTTTTCTTGATAAAACAACATGAATTGGTTCCATATTGATTTATGAGTTTTTACTGTATTAATTGGAAAATTATTTCATCACCTAACGTATCTATATTAAAAATATCACAGGTATTACTTTTTCTTAATACACAGTGTTACACATAAAGTGCTCATCATATAGGATTTTTCTTTCTAAATGATGTAGATAGATTTTGACTTTGCCATTTTTTGTTGCTTCAAAAATGATAACCAATAACATGCAAATGGAAAATCATGTGACTTTTTTAAATATCAAAATTGACTTTTTTTGTAGAAAAGCCTAAAAGTTACTTATTTTTTACCCATATACCAATTTTTAACTTTTTTATTTTTTCTACCAATTCATTTTAAGGTTACTACAATTTACGCTAACCTGCATAAATTAATCTGTTTACGCGATGCGCTTCTTTTAAATGTTTTTTGTTAAAAAATATTTTATACAACTAAACTCCAGTAACCCAAAACTGAATTGGTAGAAAATAAAAACTTGATACGGGCTATATGGGAAAAAATTATAAAATAAGCAACTTTTGTTAAACAATTTTTCGAAATTGCAATTTTTGCAATTTTTGTAAAAATGTCATTTTAGACATTTAAAAAGGTCACGTGGTTCATTTGCATGTCATTCGTTATCATTTTTAAGGCAATAGAAGATAGCAAAGTCAAAATTTATCTACAGCATTTACAAAAAAAAACCTATACGATGTGCATTTTATGGTACCTCAGTATAATGCACTTTTCTAGATCCTTAATTCAAACCTAGGCACGCCAGTGTGACCATTTTAGTACTGATTTTAGAGATGCGTGAATTCGATACAGCAGCCCAACTCTTCGACCGCGATTCTGTATCTCGAATACGCGTATTTGGCATACAGTATTCCCGTGTGAAAGAGCTCTTAATAAAAAGCACCTTCTCTTATTTGAAAACCTAAGTAACCACCTGTAAAGATTTTAATAGTATATTGTTTCACGAGTGACGAAAATGATTTTCGACGAGTAAAACACTATACTTTTTCTACGAACTCTATTATGTCATGTAGGTACCTACTAAAATGAAAAAAAAAACAAACGTTAGCAAATGGTTTATATTGTGTTAGGAATAACAAAAAATTAACCAACAATTAAATATTTCAGAAATATTATTTATTATTTAAATATTGATTTATTGTTATATTTGAACAATTGTTCAAAATTATGGGGGTATCACACTCAAGCTTTTTATTTATTGAGGTAGATGCCGACATATTTTTTCTACTGTTAAATGTCATTTCAGATGATGATGCGCCATAATCGGATGAACTAGTAGTTTCCTTATTTTGTACAGATTGTAAAATTTTGGTTTGTATTTGGTTTTTACTGTTCGTGGATTCATCAACATATCCTTCAGCAACACTACTAGATTTCCAACCACCGTGCTTTTTTAACAGAAGCAAGTCACCTCCTGCATCCACTAATAGCGTTGCGGATGTTCTGCGGAAACAGTACCCAGTGTAATCTTGAGGATTCGGAAGCGTTAAAAACTGAGCAATTTCGTTAGGAAATTTACTGATTTTATTAATTTCAACAACCTGTCTGCTACACTTTCCATTCTGATAGTTAATAAAGAATCTTGAATTAATTTGATCCATGTTTGCGGGACGTAGGCTCATATATTTTTTAGAAATATCATAAAAGGGTCCAGAAATATGAAAAGAACGCGGAACTTTTGTTTTTGTATTACGGATTTTAACTAACAGAATACTTCCAGTATCCTTTACATCGCTTATTGTTAAATCTTTTAGTTCGTGGCAACGACAAGCGCCAGATAATCCAAAAACTAATGCTACCTACAAATATTAGTAGTTATGTATTAAGTATTTGTTAAAATAAAAATAATAATTCCGTTACCTTTGTTATTAAATATTTATAGTCAGGTGCATTCTTTAGGAAAGTCTTTATGTCTTCAGGCGAAAAAATTTTGGATTTTTGGCTTTTAAAACCATCAGATTTTTTTTTCAAAAGCGAACGTAACTTTGGATATTTACTAATATCGACATCATTTTTAACAGAGAGTGTAGTTCTTAGCATCGAATAAATGGACCATAACGTCGACGGTTTAAAATTTGAACATATTTCTCCAAAGTATGCTAGTAGTAGAGTTTCCGAAAATGATTTCACTTTATTTTTTTCTCTCCAGTCCAAAAATTTGATATAAATTTCTTCATATCTCTTTTTTGATTTGGCCGGTAATAAATCTGAAGAGGTTTCTTCAGCTTTAAAAATAATTTCTGGGGGAGTACAATCGCTTTCTGACTCAGACATCATGAAAATGTGTTAAATTTAGGACGAACTGAAACTGACAGTTCTCAAAAGTGATCAAACTTCAAATAAACAAATGAAAACCAGGAAACTAGATGTAGATTGGTTTAATTTGCACTATTTTTATACATTTTTATTTTATCTTTAATTCATTAAAGTTTAGGTAAAAACGCATATAGAATTTAATGAGCATCTTTTTATTTCATTATTAATAATTATAAGCTGCCAAAATATTATACGAGGCGACTGATATATGAAAATATGTAACAACTTACTTTCGTCACTAGAGACGAAAGTAAACGTTATGGTATTTTTTCCCACTAGTGACGGAAATGAAGTTTTCGCTGAAAGTATCCTGTGGCGAAAGATGTCTTTTTGTAAGAGTTCGTAGAAAAAAGAATTATCCATATGTTACATTCAATAAATTTTACTATTGAGAGGAAGTAAATGTAAAAAACATATTTAATGACATATTGTGGAATAAAAATAAAGACAATTATACGCTTTGTAAAACGAAAATACAAATTTTATTTGTTTATTACTATATTTATAAATCAATAAACATTGAATTGGGTCAAACTGCAACGGAATAATTACATAAGAAAAGTTCATAATAAATATCTATTACGTTTTGTTTTCTGCGAGTGCGAACTGATTTATTTTTACAAGTATATCAACCAGTCTGCATCTGTCGGTAGTCGTAGCCTTTTCTGTCTTCGATTTGAAGAGGAAGTGTTCTAATTTCAAATCCCATGTTCTATAATTAAAACTGATTATAATAGCAAGTAAAATGTCAGTGTTTTTGATTTGTCATTTAGAACCTCGTAATAAAATCTTTTCTAGTTAAATCCAGTGGCGGTTTGTGACCAAAATATTGGGGGTTAACAATGACAGAATATAGATTAGAGGAAAAAAATATGATCTCCTTTAGACCATTAGACCGCAAATAAAACTAAAAAACATGCATAAATATTTACAGAATTATACAAGTTTTGTAAGTTACAAATTTTGCTTTAACCCTTAAGTTGGCAACGTATCTTATGTTGTTTTATGAATTGGCCAGTTGATTTTAATTTGAGTTTTACAAAGTGACAAATTGCATGGTGATTCATTGTTAATGAAAATGTTGAGATATAGAAGACTTGCAGTATTTGTTATTTAATTCAAATTATGGACGTATTTATTGGAATTAAAAATATAGGATTAGTGATGCCGCGAGACGAGAGATTCTCGTCTCGAGACATTTTCTCTCGAAAACAGATTCAAGACGAGACAGTGTCATCTCTCGACGAGAATTTCTCGTTTCTCTTGAGCTCGCTCAGGCTCTCTCGAACAATGTTCTCTTTGCTTATTTGAAATTTTCAATTGCTTATCGTAATTTAAAATTTTAACATATTAGATTTCAAGATACTCAAAAAGTTAACTATAACACCTATTCTATATATATTAAATGGTAACAAATGATACTTGTGTTATTAGGATTTCATAAATAGTGATTTATAAGAAAAAATATTTCTCATTTCATTTATTTAAAATTTACACAATCATTTCTTATATTTAACCCAATCTGCATTTCTAAGGTTACTTTTTAAGATAAGTTGAAAATTTTTAAGCATTTTTTCGAAAAACTCAAATAAAAGGTAATACAAACGAATGTATTATATACAGTGAGGACGAACATTGTACCCTCCACTATTTTAACTTCTAAATGACAAAAGATAATGACAAAACAAAAACGAGGTAAAACTCAAGAGATATTATATTTTTGTTATAACGAGATGCACTTTACTTGGGAAACGTAAGATAGAGGGAGTTACTAGCTTTAAATTTTCTAATGAAAAGTAGGGTCATGTGATACCTCATTTAAATGATATTTTCTATATTTTTACGTTCATGTAAAAAGATTTAGGTTTTTATGTTTTTACAAAAATTACATTAAATAGATGCATAAAGTAGGTTTTTACCGCTTCAACCTCAAAGGATCATTACTGGAGGTATAATAACTTATAAATTCTGTTTTTTACAATAGTTTACAATGGATAATTAATATTTTGGCTAGTACAGAGTAAATGTCAGTATCTTTTATAAATTTAAGTAATTTTTTACTGTTAGAGGTTACATTCTTGATAACTCTCATATTAACAATTATTGTTTATTACTAAGGAAACGCTTCTTGTATTTACTAAAATAAATAAATTAAAAATATCAAAGGTGATTTAAAAACCACTTGACGTAATAAATTTTTCATAACTTCTTGGCAAAAAAAGCTGATTAAAAAATTCTTTCTAACATTATCTAACATTCCTAGGATTATTGCGGCACACGAGGATTATCAAGAATGTAATTTTTGTAAAAACAAAAAAACATTAAAACTATTTGCTTGGACGTAAATATAATCAAAATATCTTTCAAATGAGGTATTACACGACTTTACTTTCCATTAGAAAATTTAAAGATAGTAACGCCCTCTATTTTACGTCTTAAGTAAAGTACATCTCATTATAACAAAAATATCATAATGTTTCTCTAATTTAAAATCGTTTTTGTTTTATGTCTCTATCTTCTTGCATTTTGAAAATATACTACAAAATGCTTTCATTTGACATCGCAGGATTGCATTAGAAAAATTCTAACTTCTCCCCCCCCCCCCTCCCCAACTGACTTACAAGACAAAGTATAAATTAATTTTAGCCTACATATTTTAAATGAAATGTCATTTTTGATATTTTATTTTTAAATACAATTTTATATGAAATATGAATTGATAAATGGTTTGAATATTAAATAAACTGTCTCTGTTTTTGTTTTACTATCTATTTTCTTCCTCTAGCGGAAATTATCACTTTCCGTTCTTAATGGACAATGTTTATTATTGTACGAACAGATTTCTTGCATATTATTTTCAATAATTAAAAAAAAAACGGATTTGCCATTTAGTTTTGTATTGGACGAAAACTAAAATGCAATAGTTTGAATCGATTACAAATTTAGACCCAGTTTCTGTTGATAAACAGTTATCTCACTTTTGTGTAACTTGTACCGAATTCAGCATTTTATATTATAACCCGGGTCCTATAAATCATCAAATAATTTAAGTACTTTGCAGATTATTGATAAGGGTATCCCACATGCATAATTTTCGCATAAAAATAGTAAATTATCAATTTGCATGTATCATGTTTATTACTTTACAGTTTTAGGTATTATTACACCAATTTGTAAAATTTGCATGTAATTATCAATTCAAAATTTCGTTAGTTAATCGTTTGATAAAAGTTTCAAAATTATTATTATGGTGTGATGTTCCACTGGCTAATAAAAATCGTTTTTGTATTATAAAAATAGATATAAATTTCGTAAAAATTTACTGATCCGTTTTAATAATTAAAAATAATCTTCGGTCGATAAAAATGTAATAAATATTTTTGTATTAAGTGCGCGATATCAGTGTTTTTTTTATACTAATTTAGCCATATTTTTTGTCCAACTGTACAAACAATGCCAATAAGTAAAAATTTGTTGCATTCGATTAATTGCAGTAAATTTTATGATAAACTTACAACGGTACGTTAGATCTATTCTTATCACACGATATGACATCACGTAGATGTATCTGCATCACAGATTATAAGATCAAACGAACTTACATGAAGTGAAGTTCAATCTTAATTATATGATGCTTCGTCAAAGTAAATAAGATATATTGTCAACCCCTGTATATGCTTCGATTCGACCACATACACGGAAAAAAATGTGACTAGAAAATTTTACTACAATGTTGTAGTAGTAGACTTGTAGAAAAATACTTAACAATTTGTAGAAAATTTTACTACAATTTATAGTTAAAAACTATTAATTATTGTAGCAATTGAATTGTCGAATAAAATGCTACAACAATAGGAAAGAAGTCCACAATGTTTAGTATATTTTACTATTGTTTGTAGAAGTAAAAATTTATTACAATTATCGTAATTACTACTACTAACTTCTGTAAAAATTTGTACAAATATTAATAATTATCTCTACAAAAAATAGTAATTTTCTCTACAAAAAATAGTAATTTTCTCTACAAAAAATAGTAATACTTTACATCCTTTCTTCAAAAATATTCTATAATATTGTAGAAATTCTAAGTCATGTGAACAAAACAGAATTCTGCTATTGGCCAACGTTTTCTGACGTCGATCATAAACGGCCAGACAGCAGTAGCCGTTCGCCATGTTCACATAACAAAGCATGGTACATATACGAGTGCCTATAACACATTATTATATTATAAGCACCGATGCGTTTGAGAAAATTTTAATAATAAATTCTATTGGTGGTAAGTACATTTATTATTGTTTCTGAATAATTTACCTTTAGATAACTAATTTAAATAACCTTAGTAGATTATTTTAAAAAAATAGTTGTGACCAACGATCGAATGTTGTGCCCAACGATCGAATTTTGTGCCAAGTTCAATGATGTTTTTTTGTCTTAATAATTGTGACATACCTACTTTCTCATTTTTGTTAGTTATCTGACTTGGTCATTTAATATCCAAATCAGTGTAAAGGTGATAAATATCCCCGTTTTAAGGTTATGAACAATTCAATTGGTATTAATTTTTATTTCATATTTTTCAGGTGCAGAAAAGCCAACTGAGACTGAGGGCGCTATTATTACTGTTATTTATTACATAATGTAATTAAGACTTTGTATCTTTTATATTAAAACAATAAATTGAATATTTTATTAAGGAACATTTTTTTCTAGGTTATAATTATAATAATTATGGAATACTACTACAAATTTTATTAAAAATTACTACAATTTGTATGAATTTTTACTATTTATTGTGTGAAATTTTCGTATTTATTTTCATAAAACGCAATACATTTTTAATATAAATTCATACAATGAATAGTAAAAATTATAACAATTTGTAGAACAATTCTTATGATGCATTTGGATCTTTTTACTAAATATTGTAGATAATAACTCTACAATACATTCTCCACAAATATTTGGAAATTTTTACTACAAATTGTCCCTGTCCCTATATGTACTATTTATTGTAGAGAAAAAATCTACAATTGTAGAAATTTGTTCTACAATTTTTTTTCCGTGTAGTTGAAAGTTGGAACTATTTGATATATTCCCTTCTCCGCTAAACCCCTTATCCCAATACTTTGCTTTAGTCATTTTATAGCATACTTGTTGCAACTTAAAGGGGACTAGAAAAATTGGGTGGGTCTGGGACTTATTTACTTCGACGAGGCATCATATAATAATTAAGATCGAACTTCACTTCAGGTAAGTTCGTTTGATCTTATAATTATATTTCTGCCTCGTCTCGTAAATAAGATATATTGTCGCTGTTTAAAGCATGTTGCAACAAAAAATGCGATACAACATTTTATTTATATTTAAGTGATTACAAGGTGAAAATTATACTGTCATAATTGACTCACTTTCTAGAAAACTTAAGATGTAGAGATATGTCATATGCTTTAAGAGGAAACTTGCTCCATATTAATTACTCAAAATGAACTTCATCCATCAGTTAATGATCTGCGTAGAGGCAACATGATGCGGCTTCCTAATTATAATAAAAAGAGGCTACCACAATTACCCCTTAAGTCTTTAATTTTTTCTATATACTCTAACAAGGTTCTTGCTACGCCAATACCTGGGTTTATATCATAGAAATAATATAGAAGACCAATATAAACATAACATTTAAGCAGAAATTGAAACCTACTGTGTATAAAAACGCGTCTCTGCGCCTGACATCGCAAAATAGTGTGTCTAGAAGCTTGCGCAATATGCATGACTTGTCCCTGTAGTGTTGCCAAATATATTAAACATACCTAACAGAAAATAATTTTAAATTAATTAATTTTTAAATTATATAATTTAAACAGTTTATATCTACGAAATATTGCCACAAAATAACTTATAAACATTTAAATAATCAACTAATAATATTTATGTGTAATTACATTCCCAAAAATATATACAAATACCGTATTAATGTCATTAATACCGTATTTTTAATGTTCAATAAGCGATTCACCTACAAATTCAATATTGACCTGGCAATAGCACTAAAATCCGGTGTTTCAAGGCTATATGACGCTGCCCTTACAGGACCGTTTGTAGTTTATTATTTATGCCGCGTTTGAGAATCCACATCGGATGCATCTGAGATGTAGTAAGTAGTAAATCTTTGATCACGTGATTCAGTATACGTAAATGTAATGGGACAGATGTGTCCGATGTGGATAAAAAACGCTCGAGATGTAAAAAATGCATCCGATGTGGATTCTCAAACGCGGCATTAATTACACGATGAAAGTGGCATTTTATTTTTAGTTTTGTGTAGTGTTTAGTCAAATCCTAGGTACAATAAAAGACATTTTTACATTGGCTAATGAAAATGTAATCAATGTATTAGGCAGCTGTTATATTTATTACAAGATTTATGTCTGCAAATCTAAACCTACCTAAGAATTATAATTATGTAAATAGAGAGATGTATATTTATATACAGGCTGCCCAGCGACGGGGAGACATTGGGTGCTATGATTGAACGTTTACGTTATCCGTAACGTACATGTTAGGCCGAATTTTAAAAGTAACGAGGCAAGTTCGGATGATGGAAAACTATTAAATTAGAAGATAACAGGCGGAAAATAACAGTAACGTGTTGGAAAATGTTTTCCATCATACGAACTTGCCTCATTACTGTTAAAACTCGGCCTAACATGTACGTTACGGATAACGTAAACGTTCAATCATAGGACCCATTATCGATATCGGTTTTAAGGCATTTTAAAACATAAACCCGATCTCAACAATCTTAGGAACTCTTCTGTCACTCGATATTTTAATCGGTACTTCCTCTTCGCTTTTTGGCTGGCACAACAATTATTTACATTTCTTCATTCCTTACCGCGTTCGAACCAGTAAGGTTTAAAGAAATTTAAATCAAAAACCTACTTTAAAAATAAAGATGTTAATGATTTTCTTATGGATCCCATCTTCAGATCTTGACTTAATGTATATAAAACTGTTTCCTTTTCTAACAAAAATAATCCTAGAAATCGGGCAACGTGGTAAAGAATTATCGCTCAACATACATAAAAAAATATTTCAACGAATTGAGAATATCCTACCATTTTGAAGTATGTTAAAAAAAAATTGTTAATAAAGTGAAAAGTAGGGCATGAACATATATTATAAAGTATATAAAATGATAGATAAATCCAGTTTAGAAGGTATTATAAATAAACTGTGGAAATATTGAGAATCTCGATTTTGAATCGGAAAAATATTCTACGCAATTTAGTATGAAAGCTGATCAAAATGAAACACATGAACGACAAACTGTTATTGACAACTTTCTTCAAACGTTTTCTATTTTTCCGAAAACTAACTAGATAGTTCGAAAATCATTTCCTTCGTTAAAACGCCTCTTGTTCCGAAAAAGGTACACGCCTGTCAACATTCATCGTTCATTAAAAAAGTGGTAGATACAAAACGCTTCGTATTGTAAGGCCAAAATATATTTAGAAATCGAAATAGTCATACAAACAAAAAAATCATATGAGTGAGATAACTACCAAATTAATGATTTACAAGTTTATTCCTATTATTTATAAAATAGGTTTGCAATGTGCTGGTGTGGAATGTTATCATCGACTAAAAACTTTAAATCTGTGTATTAAATTGATCGAAAACAAACTATAAATTGGTTTAGGCTATATAGAATGTTTCTAGTAAGCAGCAACTAATTTTTATTATGGAACCGAAAGACCCTTTTAAAAGGGTTCAAAATTAAAATAAAATATGTACCAAGTAAATGTAGTAGTATTTTTTAATTTTTTAATTTATATTGAAAATGGTAACATGAAAGGTTTTCTGTCTATCGAACATAATATTCCTGGGCCCTATTTTGCACTCCCCAGATTAAATTTAGTTGTAGCAAATGATATTATCAAATAAGATGTCAAATCACAAGCAAAATCTCGTGACTACAGTACTAATGATTGCCTGTTTGGAAAAGTATCTTTGTTTGTAAATATTTATCCGCCCATTATGTATATACGTTTAGTTACCGACCCTAGTAGATAGGCAATTTGTTATTGTTTTAAGTTTTACCGTAGGGAGAGAGAAAATCAATATTAGGATAAATGGTCCAGCTCCTTTCTGGTTACGTAGGTACCTAAAAAGTATTTTAGTTTTAAGTTAAGTAATTAATTATTGTAACAGTGATTTTCTTGTGATAGTACCTAATTTAGATTGTAGATTAAAGTTTTTGTATATAATTTCGCTGTTTAATAATAAAACGTAGTCAAAACCGGAGCACGTGGTTTTTCTGGAAAGTATTTTTAAAATCACAAGCAAAATCTCATGACTACTGTACTAATGATTGCCGAAAATTAACTAATTCATATCTTTCTTAATAAGGACTGTCAGAACCATATTTACCTTAACTTGAAATTTTTTTAATCGTTTTTTGTATAGAATCATCTCTAAAAATGTATGATTGAAATATCGTGTGAACAAATATGTTCGATCAATAAAAAACTTGCACCGGTCCTGTTCGCGCCAGCACCGTTATACGCATGAGCTCCGACACACTATTTTCTCCTTATGGTTTCATTTTTGATATATGGAATCGGCTTTCTATACTATTTCTATGGTTTATATGAAAGAAAACGGAAGGCTTAACATGGGATAAACTCGATAGCCCCTTTTAGTTGTTTTTAAGTCTTTTGTTGTGGTCTAGAAAATTCTACTAAATATTTTAAAGTTAATATTATAAACCCGAATACGAGTGATGTACGATACATTAGTTTAAATTCAAGCAGTAATTTTTATATACAAGGTGATTAATTGAGTAATGCGCATACATTAGAGGAAACCGAGATTCTTTATAACTGTAGCGTTTGTTTAAAACAGTTTGTTTATAATTTATTTAGTATTTTAATTAATTTATTTATACTAAAATAGCTAGATCAGCACTATTCATATATCACACTTATATTCCAATTTATATAAAAATTCGAGAGTCTATCTTCAACTGAATATTGACTTCAACTGACTGACTTCTCCGTCGCATGCGACCTATTTATATCTATAAGTAAGCGCTGGTAATGTTGGATTGTAAATTCTGGTGAGACTAAGAACATTCTAGAACTACCTCCTCCATTTCTTGGAATATGCATTTACCAAATTCGTCATCGTTCTCGTACATTCTATGAATGATTCACTACGACTAGCCATAGGCGTAGCACCAGGAGGTTAACTTATTTCTTTAAATATTTTTGACAATCGGACAAGTTGGGCCTTAAAATCCCAAATAAGGCAGAAAGAGACTTAAAGGATTAGAGCATTACCGGATTGGTCGGGAATGGTTCGCATTACATAACAGAGGTACTGAGTGATTTATCCATTTTCTTCAATTATTAATGCATATTTAACGATCCACACTGTATATATTTTTTTATATTAGTCACAATATATTATTTGTCCAGTATGGCGAAAGACATAAATAAAAGTGGAATTCAAGACAGGACGAAATGACAAATTTGATTTACTCAAAACCTCTTTTTAATTTGTTTGCATATTTGTAAAAACAGAAAAAATAGGTCATACTAAATGTCTTTGGTATTTTTGCATACGATGTTATTTCTAATTAAAAAATTAAAATAAATGTTTCCTAATCAATTTTCCATTTGTAATCAATAAAATGATCGACCTTTTTAAATTCTCTTAATATGTGCTATTAAATACAAAACGAATCAATATGACCATTGACCATATTTGGGGACAAATGCTATTTTTAATGGCTAACTTACACACGCCCTGCATCTGTAACGAAATTATGATAATTATTTTAACGATATTTGATAATTGTGATAAATTTTAAACAAATACTAAAATCATAACGATATTTTGACAAGCATTATTCTATCGAAGAAACAAAACAGCATATAATTTTTCAAAAGAAATAACTCAGATTTGTCATCAATAAAATTACACCATAAATGCCTGCCAAAAAAAGATTAACGTTTCTTTGGCTTTGGAATTAAAAAGAGATTATATCGGCTAAACAAGCCATTGGCGGCGGAAGGGGAGGGCTGGGGGTGCTTAGCCCCCTCCATGGCGAGGCTTAGCCTCCCCTATGGTACTAAGGTAGATCAAATCAGATTTTAAGTTCACTTCACTCTAGCAAACAGAAAATATCGTTTTAATTTTTGTAAATACAAATTAGAGTTCATTCCTGTTATCACTTTTACACTACCGAACCGAACGTGATGGGCGATATTTCACAAACTGTTATTTTTCACTGACACTAAAAAGTAGCTGGTAAGGTATGTTACTAAAGTCAAAATTGTGACTGTACAAAAAAAGAAATACCTTAGCCACGACATTTATATATCATTGTATATCATCAGATATAATGATTTTAAAACGAAAAATAAATGAAATTCATCAGTGTGGATTCTATTCCTTAATGGTTGATGAAGCTTGTTGCTACAAAAGTGAACAGTTATCTATTGTGGTCCGATACGCCAAAAGTTTGGCGGTTTTTGAGATTTATAGATTGTTCTTCGTGTCCAGATACTGCTGGTCTTAAAAACTTAATCAAGAGTTTTCTACAAACCTTGAAATTTAAAGCCCCGATTGTTGCTCAATCGTATGATGGTGCCAGTGTTATAGCTGAAAAAAATGCAGGCTTGCAAACAAAAATAAAAACGTCTCATTCTCAAGCAATTTACACGCACTGCATGGCACACAAAATAAACTTTATAGTAGTAACATGTGTAAATCTGTTGCGGGTGCAGCCCGTTTTTTAATGCGATTGAGGGTTTGTACTGCCGATACTCAAAACCAGGTGCACATAATAGTCCAGTAACTGAAGGGACTAACCTGTCATTAAGTCTGTCCAGATTTCCGTTGTGGCTCAACTCTTAAGTCTCGGCGGTCGCTTCCAAGGTCGAAAACTTTTACCAACTCTGCTGCGTCGGAAAGGGCCCAAAACGGACCCTAAAACTGGTTTCCAGCCAATATCTTCGACAATATGAAAATTAGAGAATTTTTGTTTAAATAAAAAAGAAATATCTTATCATTATCTACAAAAATGATCATTATCATTTTTGTCGGGAATTCGACAGGTTTCGAGATAACCGCAATCAAAAGTCCCCTCATTCAGCCCTTGCTTTATCTCTATAGCAATGCTGATTAGTTTGTAAACGGGTGAACAAATTGTTTCAGAACTCGGTCAAAAATTGATATTTTTCGATGATTCAAAGTTCATTACAATGGGAAAACCCATAGGTATCGATCCATGTGCCTTAAAGCCCGTTATTTCCTGTCAAGAACATTGAAAAAGGGGTCAAAGTTGCGTGTTCCCACTACTTTATAGTAATTCATTCATATTTTTTTTTCTTTTATTAGTTTTTTATCCCATTTTTGTTTTAAATGGGATCTTGAGATGTCTCGAATGATCTCAGATTTTTTTCCATTATCTTCCTGGCGTTTTAAAACAAAATTGATTTGTTTATTTGCATTTTTCATACGTTTTCGGAGTTCTAGAAATCTTTGAAACAAACAGTAATTAAAAACTCATATTTCATTGTATTGTTATTCAATGCACAACATTTTAAAGCTTAGGGTGTCTACTTTTCGAATGTATTTTTTTTTTAATAAACTTGCTCCATTTTCCAGAAATCGGCAAAATTGATCACACTGGGGAAAACCGGACTTTTTTTTTAAATACTTCTTGTTCCCCGCTGTTCATTTTTTAAACAATAATACCCAGACCGAAGTGAAGCTGATATTCTCACCTTTCTATTTCTATCAATTGATCCCCGTATGTGAGCGTGGTTCTTAACTGTTTGTTAGAATTATCTCCCCCATTTCTACGCTTTCCGCCTGAGATCCATGATATTCCATCATAACCTAACCACGCGCTCACCTTAATCGTCTGCTTTTGTTGGTATACAGTATCCGTTTTTGGAGTCGTTATTGTCGGTTGTTATATATTTCTTTCGTATATTTAAAGAACATTTACGATTCTGGGTTCGAGTAGTACAATAATAAACAATGATTTCTTTTCTTTTCTATATTTAACACAAATGAGTTAAAGAGGAATATATATCGAAGATTTGGGGTTGAGGTAAGTCTTTTGTTGCTACATCTATCATTTAATTATTTATACTAATGTTATTCTTTTTTTTTAGATTAAAACAAACATAAAGTAGAAAGCCCTTTAGATAGAGAGCTTTTAGTGGCACTTCTAGAAGATTTGCTTTACAAAGTGAGTGTAAATTACCGGAAAAATTAATGAAATTAAGTGTAAAAGACAATTCATTATTTTAAATAAATTATATCTTTCAGTTTTAATTTTTCAACTTATGTCTAAGGCTTATCTGTAACTTCCAGGGATCCTCCGTATTTTCCCATTCAATGTGTACACAATTTCCATCACCATTTGACAGTACAGAGTGGATTCAAGGATTGTTCTGCAGCTAAACATCCATAATACAGCAAGAGGCAATTTACTTAAAGTTATAACGTATGAATAATTATAAGCATTGCTATGTATTTCATATTTTCAACATGTTTTTCATAATAAAAGAAATTTTTCAGAAACTTTCTTATTTTTCTGAAATCCTGGACCTACATTGTTCCGATAGAAGTTGGCGAAAATTTTGCAAAAGACGCAGAAAATATAAAGGGTCTTCTCGGGTCAATATTCATCACACTCTAAAACTAGTAACCCACTATTAGGCAAAACACCGGGATTTGAGACTGCCACATGAAAAAAAAATTTATTGCACTTTTCTATTAAATTTTTCAACGCAAATTATACAGAACATTCGGCAATATAGATGAGATACCCCAAGCGCTACTTTACAGAAAAAATCCCGTAGAATCCGCCAATAATTGTCGAAAGATCGATTGGTGCCCGGATTTCCATTCATAGGCCCCATAATTTAGAGAGCAGAGGTATGCCGCTGGGACCATCTACAATTGGTCTCTAAAGTCCAAAACATGAAAATCAATGTATTCCCAACTCCCTAGAGCGGAAATTCAGTGAGAAACTAACATTTCTATTCAGTTCAAAAATTCTGGCTTTTTTGAAGGCCGTTTTTGCAAAAAATATTCGTCTTGCGAAAAAAATGGTAGGAACCATTTTTGTAGATAATGATACGATCTTCATTTTTTATCTAAACAAAAATTGTCTAATTTGTATATTTTGGCAGATATTAGCGGGAAACCATTTTTTCGAACTTTAGGGGCCATTTTGAGCCCTTTCCGACCCAGCAGTGTTGGTAAAAGTTTTCGCCCTTGAAAGCAACCATCAAGACCTAAGAATTGAGCAACAAAGGAAATCTGGACCGACTTAATGACAGCTTTGCATATTCTCAGGTCTTCAGTTACTGGACTATAAGACATTTGAACTCATTCACCAAAAATTTGCTCTCGAAACTACGGCCGGGTGCGAGCGTAGTTTTTCGGCTATGAGAAGAATTAAAACTTGGCTACTCAAGATAGATTTTCGCAGCTTTCCATACTTCACATCGAAAATGTGAAGTAAACAGATTGATCCTCAAGGATTCATGGAAATTTTTGCAGAGAAAAATAGAATAACGGTTTTAATTTAATTTTGCATGTTTTTTTTATATTAACCTAGTACATATTATATATTTACATGTATACCTATATATGTATTTAAGTTTTTTCACATCTGCATAATTATTTATGTTTTAATTTAAAAATATTATGCATAGATAAACACCCTTTATATTGTTTTTATTTTATGGAAAAGTGCATTTTTAAGGGGGGCTTAAGCCCCCTCCCATGAAAAGTTATTCTGCCGCCAATGAAACAAGCTAAACGAGACTGAAGGTCAGCTAGACAGAGTATGCTTTTACTTTATTTAACAATAAATATATCAAAGCTAGACTGTGGGGCTGCAGCCTATTTATCTACCAATAATCTTTTTTAAATCTCTAGATGTAATCCACACCACCGAATTTGGCCTTATATTGGGAGCCTATAGATCAATTTTTTAGAAAGATCATATTTTGAATTTGGTGAACAATCTCTCATTGAAAGACTAATTTACTTGAAATTAGTATACATTATGCAGAAAAATGCAGATTCTTACAATGACATATATAGCGCCACTCAAAATACTAGATTTTTAAGGTTATTTAATAACAAACCATAAACTAACCATCTTAACTTGCTCAATATATCCTTTTTTCCATGTTTTCTTCTAACTTTTGAATTTTTACCACCTTGGATTCTGGAAAATACAAAAGTTATTATTTCTTTGATCTCCGTTGATAAACATATAGCGAACAGATAAATAATAATCCAAAATATGCAAAGATTTAACTTCCTATTTTTGTTATATTTTTTGATCCTTAATTGTCTTATTTTCCATTATACAAGGTATTAAAAAAAGAATTAAAAATTATTTGTTTAACTAACGACGAACCTGTAAAAAATTTCCAATATTATGTAGAAGTACAGAATTAATACAAAATTAAGATATTTAAAAAGTACTTAAGTGGAAAATTTGTTAAAAAGGTAAATACGCAAATTTGAAAAGACCCTTATCTAAATTATTTTTTTATACATTTCATTCTGAAACTACCTGTATATTTTTAATTTTTTACCAAAGTGTCTGTAATCAACTATAGAATAGCCCTGGTAGACACATGTAATCATGTCATGAGTATCGTATCTCTAACAATTGTTGCAATGAGTTACAAATCACTTACATTTTCTGGATCTGCTCCAATTTAATCGAATTAGAGTTCAAGTTTTCAAAATAACCAATAAATTTTTACAGAATTTATCGTTACCGAATTAGTGGACATTTGTATTTCTATATGAGACGTTTCGTTTTTATTTATTGATATATCATTTTTAAAAGTATCATAAATAAAATAACAGCTCGTTTTGATATTGAGGTATTTTAGAAAAATAAGATTTTACAGTTATATTGTTGTGTGTAATTTTTTGTTAAGAATTAAAATATTTATGTTATTTATTATTATTTATACATTTGTGCATTAAGCGTAATTATTTAATAATTTATACTTTATTTACATTTTATATTTACATAATTTATTTATTTTTTTTGGTATTGAGTTTTATTGTTCTAGCCTAATAGCTATCAGGCAACTTGGATAGGCCACATTATTATTTAATTTTAAATATCGCATTTTGAAAACGATGTACTTTTTTATTGGTCAATAACGAAAGTAGATTCATTTCCCACAATACAACATTATAAAGAATGTTTAAGGAAGCTTTAATGAGCAAAATGATGGCCGTATAAATATTTAAAGATCATACTACATTTATTCCACTTCTGACATGGTTAAAAGCTAGACCGATCAGATATCTATCACTTATCGGTAGAGGCAGCTCGTGGCCAAAATATTGGGGGTTCACATTGACAGAATATTGATCTAAGGACATATTTAGGTAAAAAAAAGAATAAGCTGGAAAGTAAAATGATTTGAAAGACATTAGTAGAGATTGAAGAAGAAAATAAAATTAGATGCTTATAGTAATTGATGGATACGCAACCAAAACATTAATCAAAACCAACATCATTCAAAGTTATAAATAAAGTTATTTCAAAAATAACGATTTAATCGATTTTGTAGTCCTTTAACAGGTTTTGTTTTATTTGACACTCCTTGTATAACGTGAAATATCCTTTCAAAACCATACAAGAAAATAATTATTGTATCTTTAACTATTACATCATAAAAACAATGTTTCAACTATAAAAAATGGTAATACTTTAAGTAGGTTACCTTTACAATTTTATATAACATTGTTATATAAATAATCAGATTAAATATATTTAAATTTATTTAAACTTTTGAACTTACCCGAGATTTTGCTAATTATGATAGCTACATAAAATTACTTAAATAATTAAAAAATTTGCTAAGTTTGTAAAGTTTTTTGTAATACCTACTTGAGTTATATTGAATTACTGATAAAATTAGCTCTCATGTGAGGTGCCACACTTTGAATTATGTAACACTTTCACTTAAGATGGGGTTTAAATCGATGTATTCTTTTTTATATGCTTGTCCTATTCTAGGACGTGTTTGACACAGGGTATAATTAAAATTATAAATTTTATTGTTTAAAAACGTGGAGGGGAGGTATGTGACATAGGATAGAAATTTAGAGCACAAGGGATCAGAGATCTCATTCAATGTATAAGCGTTAAACGTCAGGGGAGAGGGGTAAGTCCCCATTCTCAATGGCGTTTGAAAGGGTTCCTATTTATGTTTTCCATTTATGCACTGTAATTTCACAATAACTAATAATTCAGATAATCGATTCACATGATTAAGAGAAACAAAATTTAATAATATTTGATCTTCTTTTTTATTTATGTCAAGCCTTCGTTATACTTTGTATTACATACATTTTTTTCTAAAAATGACTGATAAGTTTTAGGATTTATAACATTTTTATAATTTCAATAGTTTTATCTATTGCAGATATAAGTTTTGAAACTGTATGATTTCAAATAGGTCCGTGGCGATACATTATTTTCGTGTAGTTCTTGTGGATCATTTAGAAATTGAAATTAACAAATAACAATAATTTATTTATACTAGTAATAATAATACATGTACATGTTTTATAATAAAATTATTTATCAATGTAATTATTAGTGTTTTAAATCATAGTTCTGGATTGTACCTAGATGAAATATATGTGTGTAAGTAAGCAATTTATAAAAAGAAGAAAAATAAATAAATATCAATGGTACCAAATTTCCATGAAATTAATTAATTTATTTATTTAGAACACCACTCAACAGTAACTATTCGTAAAAGACGTAATTAATAACTTTGCAAATAGACCACCTATTACCTACCTCTTATGATTTTATAGTTATAACTATAAAAATATCTCGTTTTTTTATAAACCAAAAATATCCAGACTATCTAAAGGCGATGATAATTACTGATCATTTGAAAAATTGGAGCACCTTTTAAAATGTTTGTATTCGCAGCTGGTAAATAGAAGCTTAGATATTATGTTCTAAGGTATTTTAATGCTAATGTAATCATGAAGCTCAATGCAATCTGGCCCTTTATATCGCTGTTCCAGAAGAACAATGACGTAACTGCAAAATTAGGGTAATTATAGTTAAGTACTTCACTGTTCTCAAAAATACGTAACACATATGGGAGAACAACGACGTAACTGTAATTACTTTAATAGCCGCTAGAGCAAGTTGCGTCGTTGTCGAAATATCAGCTGTTTGTGACATAATTTCAGAAGCTTATCGCTGCATGATTCAGTTTTGTCTGATGTTATCGAGTCTGTGTTATTGTCCGATGGAACAACGACGCAATTGTGAAATTTAGCGTAATTTGAATCACTTTAACTATAATTCCAGTGCGACAACGACGTAAGTTTACTTTCTCAGTCTTGTATAAATTAATCTACAATCTAGTTTAGCTTAGTTTTTTACACTGTTTCTTTTCAGCTAAGTCCCTAGAAACTATCTAATAAAATGATACCTACCTTAGAAGGCAAACTATTGTTTTTTTTTTCGTTTTCTTTTTGTCCGAATTTGTTACTTTGATTCATAATTTTAGTAGAACAATGACGCTTTTGCAAAAGAAAGTGATGTGGGGGTACAATATAAATTTTAACAAAAAACATATTTTGAACTTCATCGTGAGCCATATTGTAACCATTTTCCCGAGTCCCAACTCCATACATTAATTAACGTTTGAATTATGGAGTTATTAAAATATAAATTTCAGTTTTTTGCGTTTTCTGAACAATTATCATTTTGGCAGTTACGTCATTGTTCTTCTGGAACAACGATATAAAATATCCCATAAGAATGAAACTTACAACATTTGACGGCGTATGCGTGAAGCTCTATTAAACCAAACATTTTCTTTGCACATTTTCAATAGCATGACTATAATAGATGTTATTTGATTAATTCAATACAACTGATGCATACTCTAGTCTAGATCTTTCTGTCTTTATTTTCGAACTTTGAAATTCCCAATAATGGGGATTGAAGTTAGGGGTCATTATTTTTAAGCCTGTAAACAATAATGTAATAATATTAATAAAAATACTTACATGTTTATTATTTAACAAAATAAGGAAAGTAACATAATATATAATTATTTATAGTTCATTTGGAAAAAAAACTTACTCCTTTCTAAAACAAGGCACAGGTACAGCATTTGGTATAGCTTCTTTTATTAATCTATTGCTACCATTGAGATATAATAAAGAGGAGCTGCTATGACGATGCTATGTCATATGTAACTCGGGATAGTGGAGCTAGTCAGTTTTGGTGAGAACAAATTCCATTTTTTAAATAGCTTCAATTAAATGATATAAAATCATTTTCATTCCGTCAGTCTTCAAATATAAAAGTATTGACTTCAAATAAATCAAAGTACGACTAAAGTCGCCATTTTCACTACACTTTTTCGTCACTGAAAGTGCGTCCATTTGTCATATCGCAAAACAGTGTTTATGTTGTCTCTACTTTTTTCTATCTTGATGATTGCTACCATCATAATATTGTAATTGAAAAATGATCTGAACATAAACATGTATTGCTATAAATGCTATTATTATTCAAACTGAGTTCTGTTGAACCCAGCCGCCAGTTGCAGTGATGCTCAAATGAAGAACAATTTACAAACATATTTTCTTATCCTTCTGCCTATTTTAAGTTACGCTTATGGAATATAGAATACTTACTTTTGAAACGTCAACCACGAACCTGTTACGAGTTTACTATTGCAAACTATAGAAGCTCTCTGCATGATTAGCACTTATTTTATATTAAAATTATTCTACAAAATTTATAAAAGAGGCATCTCGTCCAAATTGTCTTTAGTAGCCACAAAAACGATATTTATAAACACGAAAACAAGAAGAATTAAATACCATTTGTCACAAATAGGCACATTATGTACATTCACCAATCATAAAGTGTCATGTATCTAACACCACAGCAGGGATTAACCCCCTCAGTACATAACAAACCAATTTGTGTAACACCTCGAATCTTATATGCTCTAAGGATAGAAAGGAGTCTCATCTGAAATAAAAATTGATCTGTTTTAGCTTTTTCAAACGACTATTTTTTTAGAAGTTATTCAGTCTATTATGTTTTCGATGTATGTATATATGTAGTTTATTGACAAAATGTTCTGCAGGAAGTATAAACGTGAATTTCCTGTTAATTTCCGCTAGTTTCCATCTACAACTCCCTCATTTTTCCGATCCACTTTTACAACAACAAAATATAGGTCTCTACATCCTTCTTAGTCCTGTGTTAAATATATTTATATATGTATGATTAATTTATTGACGATGATTTCGCTTATACTAATGAAGATAAAATATTTATGAACTGAAGAAGCGTATTGAGCAATTTTGATTAATGAATTCTTATAGTAACAGTTAGTAAATAAACATTTGATGAGTTATAATGAATAATAAATAATGTTCTAAACATTTTATTAGTCAACAGTTATTTTACAATAGGATTTGAAACATAAACGCATTATTCAAAGTAATTGCATTATACATAACGGAATCCATATAAAACTATAAGTATCTTGTTGACATCGTAAAAATAAGAAAAAATATTCATGAAAAAATTTATTATTGTGTACAACACTAAAATGTATTCATCATAAAGTGCAATAAATACATATTATGACCGAGATGAAACAGGATTCAACATTGTTTTGTAAACATTTTAAAATTATTTAATTAAATATTTCTTATATTACGTCATTTACAAGTATTATATAAAACACAGTATTTTCCACCAGGAATGGAAGAAAGGAATAATAACAATAGCGAAATCCAATACAGGCCAAAACAAGTTGCTATAATCAGTATTGGGCAAATATGTAGGGGAGACCGGGGCTAGTAGACGCACTTTTGAATTTTTGTAATATATATGTTTACGTGCTTAATCTTAACAAATATAAATAGGTTTATTGAACGGTTTCATGTCTTAGGTCCATTTTGAAATGCTTTTTTTTTTAAACAACCCAAGATATAAAAAAAATATTTTTAATGCGATGCACAGTGCAGTGCGGTAACCTGCCCCGCTTTGGGTCAAAATGCCGCACGGATGGGGTATACGTGGCCACTAACTTTTTTTTAATTTTACTAAAATTACAAATACAGCCAGTCTAAATATACACTTTTAATGTTTTAGAAAAATATAAAAATACAAAATTGTTCATAAATGACTCAGGACTAATTATCGTTCTCGCTTATACAATTAATACATCGAAAATCAGAGTTATCTCATTTAGCACATTCACAATGTGCCCACTGGTGATAGAAAACACATTGAATCCAATTTTCGCCATGCTCACTGTTTTTGAATGTATCAAAACAGTATAAACACGAACAGTCTTCGTCATCACTAGTAGGACTCCAACTAATAATTTTTTTTGGCTGTTTAGGAACCTGTTTCTTTATGTTCTCTTCATCATATTGAAAGGCTTTCTTTTTAAATGGGACCTTCTCGTTCTGTTCTTCCCTAAGAGCCTCTTTGTCAATATTGCCGTATGGCGACATTTTCTGTCTCGTTTTGATAACTCTTTTTGTGGACCCGCTTTTGGAAGAGGCTTTAATTTAGGAGGTGAAACTGTTTCTGGAGTGATTTCTGGTGTATGTTCTCTCATACCATTGTTCGAAGTTCCTAGTTCAAGTTACCTTTCCAGATTAACTTTACTAATTTGATTATCTTGGCCTTGATCGCAACTTTATTTTTGAGCCCCTTCATTTTTTTAAATCACTTTGTGGGTCTGGACAATTTGTCGAATAAGATAATAGAAATTTATCTTCTGCCAATATATCTCTATTAAATGGATATTTGTCTGCTACCTGAAAGCCTGTTGTATTTTTAGGAGCAACCTCTAGTGGTAAGGCAGAAAACCCACTCTCACGACATGTCGCAAGCGACCTGCCGCATGCGGTTTTTTAAATGCAATTTTAAACTACAAGCAGCGACATAGACGTTCAATTACAAAATAGAGATGGAAGAAGTAACAACGCTGTTGTTTAATATGTTCGTTATCAGAACGAAAGTGAAACGTAGGTATTGGATTCATCCTTTATTTATAGAAAGTCCAGCTAAATTGCGCATATTCCTGAGTTCCTTTCAAGCAAAAGATGTCCTATGAAAAATTATGTAATTCTCCTTGGTTACCGAGCTACAAGTATTCATAGATCAGAAGATAAATTAACGCAGTGTGTCATGTGTTCAAATATGTCTAAATACACCACTGAACATAACACAAACTCCATAAATATACACTATGTCGGCATATTCTTTATTCGAAAACAGCACAGGCATATTGAAAATTTAGTTATATCACAAACAAAAACGAAGTTGACAAGCATAGGACTGACTACTCAACAGATGTTTATAATTGTTGATATACAAACGACCAAAAATGTTAAAAACTTGATATACTACGTTAATCCATCTTCTGATCTTTGAACTATTGTAGCTCGGAATTGGATATTTCTTAATAGAACATTTTCTGCTTGAAATGAGCTCAGGAATATGGTATTTAAGTCTGTACATTAGGTCATGCAACACCCTGTATATAAATGTATCTAAATCATTGACATCGTCGGAGGTCATTTTGAAACAGTAGGGCAACCAACAGGAACACTTCAACTCTATCGACGCGCTGCACACGACTGAACGGCTGTAATGAGATGAGTGATGCTCCATATGTATCCATAGTACCACTAGCCGCGTGCGGCAAAATATTCGTGGGCTTGACGTTCCTATTTTATAGCCGCGTGCGACCACGCGACAGAACCGCTGTAATGGCTTTGGGTCATTTAAATATATCTGCATTCTTAACCCGTGCGATGTCTAGCGACAAGTCGCGTGCGACGTGTCGCGTTAATGGGCTTTCTCTCTTACACAGTTGTATCGATATTTTGAAGATCCGTCCAGAACTTACAGGCTGAATCCACATATTTTTTTAGTTGCATACAGACCGATCTGTCAAGCGACTACAATTTATGGGAACAGTGAGGAGGAAAGGAAAAAACTGTTACACCATTTTGCTTCAAGAAATCTAAAGCAGCGATGAACAGGTGGGAGTCATGGTTATTGAGGAGTAGTAGAATAGGTTTACTGCGGAACAGTTAACGTGTTTACACCATTCTAAAAAATGGCTTGCTGTCATCCACCCTGAAGGATTCGCACCTCCAATACTTCCTGGCGGAGCGTTATTTACCTTGTGTTACCTGAAATTTACTCTAGGAAATATGATATATGGTGGAATGCTATTATTTAGACTGCAGCGGCCAAAGTCACTAACGTGCCTCTTTCTTGAGAAGTAATTCTACCAATTTGTTTAAAACCTCTTTTGGCTACAATATGATCTGGTTTTTGCCCTGTAGATTCCCGTTTCGTTGACGTTATATATAGATCATCTGGTCCAATTTTAAAACAATTTATAACAGTGCTTAGATTATCAAAAAATTTTTCGACTTTTGTTTTATTACAACTCGTAGCTCTTCCCAAACGTATCCCCTCTGGTGTTCGGATGGATAGTTCCTTGTGTCGCTTCATAAAAAACGTAAACCAGTCTTTGTCAGCCATTTTTGTTATATTCAATTGTGGTAGGCAGTTTGTTTCTAGAGCCACGGAATATTCATATGCAAAAGCTCTTACTTATTTTGGTGCTAAACTATAGTAAATATCTGCAGCATTAAGCATGTAACTCACCATGTACGTCGGTAAATATCTAAAATTGATGAAATAAAAAACACGCACATGCACAAAGACACCTCTTACCTGTCGTGGTTTGGAATAACCGATACGTGTTGTTGGTATTTCGACAGACCCATTTAAATCACATTGACTTTATTTTAACAAGAATCTTCTCAGACTTCTTTCGGAAATATCAAAGTCTTTTGTCAAAGTCTAATTGATCTGTTTTCTAATCTCACAAGTGTCCAGCTGCTCTTAACATGATAAGAGGCGGTGTGGTACTTCGTTGTGTCTTTCTTTTATATGTTCTCATATTTTTAGAATTAAAGTTGGCAAATTAATGAATTGGTGAAACTAAAATACAACATTGACTAAGTTGAAACGCACACCGGAGCATGTTGCCGAGTGCGGCAAGTTATCCCGGAAATAATGCAGCGAATAGCCCCAGTAGTTTTGACATAGTTTGTATTTTTTATTTTAACTTGAATATAAATGCATGCTCGCAATAATTTTCTAGGGAAGTGTAACGTCTACCGTTTAAAACTAGGTATTTCCCATTTTCAAATAATAAATGTATCGAAAGATATAACAACTATATTGTGAAGATAAAAACTTACTTACCCATAATATATTTCAACTCGTACACGTGCACTCCGCGCTATTTCTCTGACATTACTAAAAGTATCTACTCTAGTGATGTAATCATTCGAATGATAAATCATTAATTCGATTATACCAATATCATTCGAATCATTTGAAATGTCTAAAATTGTAATAAACGAACTAGACTGATTGGCAGGGGGACCTATTTTCAAACTATGGGGCATTCTTATGAGAAATGTCACACGTCAACGTGGATAAAGTATTTTTGAGACCCACATACTTTGATTTTCTTTTACTATACGGAGAATGGTCGCACTGCGTGGCTTTCTGAGTGCCTTTTAAAAGGAGATAGAACATTCCGCCATTTTGAACCCTTATTACGTGTTGCCTACATCTTGGCGCAATATTTTTAATAGGTGCGTTTTAATCATCCGCTTCTGCTTTAGAATTGTCGGTTTTCTTGTTTTAATCTGACAGGTTAAAACGACTAAACCGACAATTCCGGAAGCGGAAGCGGATGATTAAAACGCACCTGATATTTTGCTTGCTGCTGTCAGTGTCACTGAATATTATTTTTGGAGTCACAGTTTATTGCTAAAGAATCAGTTAGCTCACTCGGACCAGTTAAAAGTTGCGCAGTGTATAAACTGGAACAGTGACATCAAAAGTGCCGACGCAGAGTGAGCGATCTGATTCTTTAGCTATAAACTGTGTCATAGGGTTCAAAATGGCCGCGTCCTATGTTGGGCGTGTCGGACCTCTCTCTTGCCCCGTATAGTAATCAAAGTATGTGTTGAGACCCAACTCAATTTTTTTTTTTTTTTTAGGTTATACAATACATCACTTTAAATGTCTTTTTCTTAATGTTAACAAATGCGTAACACAATGAGTTTATTAAAACGTATGTCTCAAATTAGCACGGTTGCAAATTAGCACGGTTGCAAATTAGCACCAGGACATTTTTAAATCTTACACAAGAAATAATTAGGGCAAATATAAAAGAGTGTATTTTACGTTTTAGCTTCTAAATACTATAAAAAATGGTGAAAAGTCCATAACTTTTAAATATTTGTTAAATATTATGCATTAAAAGTAACACAAACTATAGACTTTCCACTATTATTTATCGTACTCTGAATCTATTTTTAAAAATTTCTCAAAATATTATAGTTTAGAGCTGTATTTTTTGTGATAAAAAAAGTTGCCGTCACTTGTCATTGACAACGCGTTGAACTTGGACTTAAAGCCAGTAAGAATTGACTGTTTCTCTCGGTTTTTCGGGATAATTAAAATTCTCCTAAGAATCCCTAAGAATTGTAATTCTTACTGGCCTTCAAAATACTTCACGCTAAAATATAACAATGGGTCACCAGGTGTCTTGTTGAAATATGGAGTAGAGTAGGTCGCCAAAATTACTTATTTCCCTTAAGTAGGAAACATACGCAACGTTTTTGCATCCTTACTTTTAGCGTACCGCATTCTGATTGTATTGATATCTGTCAAGTCGGGAGAACCACCCAATTCCTCCAATCAATATGTCGCGCGCCGGCGCCATAGGCCAAAACGGATGCATGATAAATAAAAGTAAATAATGACGTATGACGTTTTTAAATTTGGTGTACTGCGTTCTGATTGAATAGTTAACTGTCAATATATTAACTTTTGACACATGATCTTGAACTATCCAATTAGAATGCAGTAGACCATAGATAATAGCAATTAATAAATCATTTGAATGATATGATTCGAATACTCGATAAATTCGATTTTCAATCATCCGAGTATTCGATTATGGCGATCACTGGATTATGTCCATCACTAATCTACACAGTAATGGTCACTATTCAACATCACGTAAGCATAATCTGCAGCATTGCCAAACCTAACGTTTAAAAGAAAAACTCGGATCGGCAACTTACTTAAAAATCAATAATTTATTATTTATATTTACCAAGCTCAGTGGCGGTTTACCCGTAAGGGCACTTGGGCACGTGCCCTAGTATAATAAACCAAAAAGAATTATAACTTACATATTTTATATTTTCCTCAATGCCTATTATTATTTTATCTAATATTCAGCGCAAACCGCGTTGGCACGACACTGGACGACCGGGCGTTGAGCGACGTTCCGAGAATTCCGAAATAAAGTGGAAGATAGGCACAGTAGATGTGTGCCTCTGTTGTTTTCTCTCTCATTATGATGCGAAAAACAAGGACAACTACAATATCGCTTAGCAAGACATGAACACATGCGATGGATTATACGTCACAAGCGGGGAGCTTTCCAATTGTGACGTGCTGTAGAGCCGGGCCAAGATGATATTGGTACACAGCATGGCGACGACAAAAGTTGCGCACTGGCTGTTGCCTAGCAACGACCACTCGGAAAAGCCAAACTTAGTCATTCAGTGGCGTAACCTGGGTCGAGTATATACCAAGTGAATATAGTGCGAAAAGTGACAATTTTATATAATTATAGTGCCTTGTGATTTATATTTACATATAAGTATTGTGTTTTTGTGTTTTAATAGCTCCAAAGAGTATCGGATTAAAAGGGAGGTTCCTTAATAGTCAAACAAGAGAAATTATATATAAATATTACTAAATTTATGGGAAAAGAAGCAAATGAAGGATTTCAAATTCCTCTACAAAATTATCGGTGAGTATGATAATATAGCATTTATTTTATAACAGTCGTAAGTATATTACATAACAAGTAGTAAGAAGCGTTAGAAGTGTTAGAATTTTTATTTTATTTAATCAGACTAAAGGGTTGATACATTTTGAAAGACAGATTTTAGTTTCTGGTTATTTTTCTTCAGCACAATAATGCCAAATTGCGATATACTTTTTGATCAACTGCAGAGTAGACAGCTCGATGCTCTCAAGGTTAAGATAAACATATCAAATTTTGGAGCAGCTATTCAAAATATTAGAAATAATATAGACACGCTAATTCATGAAGAATGGCAATTACAACAAGACCCATATGATCTAAACTTAAACGACAACACCCAATCAGGTCCAAGTACAAGCAAGAAGAGACGGTTTGTTGAAAAGGAGGACCCCATTCCTAATTTAGGGATATGTAAGGAAATTTGTGATACAATAATAGTGGAGGTAAATAAACGTTTTAGTTTTACTACCCACCTAACAATTGCAAGTTTATTTGATAGTGAAAAAATTAAAGACTACCGAGGTTGTTTTCCAAATGAGGACGTTAAAACTGTGTGTAGTTTATTTCCAAACGTAAACAGCTTAATATTCAAAAACGAACTGCCCATACTTTACACACGAGATGACTTTGTGCAACACACTGGGGCCGTACCGTTATTGCAAATGTTTTTTGAGAACAATTTGACAATTACATTTTCGGAATCTGTGGAGCTGCTAACTATCCTGTGTACAATTCCCATAACCACAGTGGAAAGTGAAAGATGTTTTTCGACACTAAACCGTATTTAAACAATTTAAGGAACACTATGTGCCAAGATAGATTGTGCGCGTTAGCCATGTTATCCATCGAAAAAAAAACTTATTCGGTCCATTCCAAATTTTAATAATCTGGTCATCGATCACTTCGTTAGGCAAAAATCCAGAAGAATGGACTTCCAACTATAAGAAATAGTATACAACTGCAGCGGTACCTAGCAGTTAGTCTTCAATTTTGTAATATTTAATTTGTTTTGAAATATATTTAATTTTCATTAAGCGGAGTACTTGTTTTCCTAAGGAAAAAACGAATCCCGGGATTCCTTTCCAGTGTATGCCCCACTGCCGCTAGTGCCCACGAGTCGCCACTGATCAAGCTTATTATTTTATTGTATAATTTTAAATAATCTATTTCCTGAAATTAAAATATTAACTTTAGTTAAATGAAACTTGGGATAATAAATGACAATAAAATAAATAATACTTTTCTTAGATTATTTAGAATTATGTGGTTTGCTTTCGACAGTTAAATTTTTCTCATTCTGTTGCCTTTGCATCTAAAAAGTCGTTATAATGTTGGCTAAAGCAGATCAATATTGGTATATTGTATTTGGTTATTTTCAAGTATTTCTTAGTTCATTCTTGGTCAGGGTATTTCAGTAAGTCCCTAAAAAGAATTTCTTGGTTTATTCTATTACTGATTATGTTTATGATGGAAGTGTTTGTTTCTATCTTTCTGACAAGCTCTTTATCAATAAGATCGCCTTTTCTCTTGCTGTTACCTTCGTCCAATATTAAACTGTGTAATGTACCTTAACTTATTACAACTTACAACTACAACAATTTAATATAAAATATCAAACACCGAGTCAACGTCCAATATCATTTCTGAATTTAACAGAAAATTTAAAATTTAAGTTTGAATAATTGACTAAATTTAAAAATCTTTACATGTGACTTCCTGTAATGGAAGGAACGTTCAAGCTCGAGGTAATTAAAACAGTAAATCAACACAAAATCTTCGTTTTATACATTTCCGTTGCATATGCACATCTTATTTTTTGCATAATGCAAAGCAAATGAAAAAAATAACGGTGAATCAGTAAATAACGGAGAATCAATACAGAGGCGACGACATTATGTATTTGATACAGGTACATTATTTAAAAAAAAAAAACTGGAGAGAATATTTTTTCTTAAAAGCAATACTAAAGTAATTGTGTTTTTTTAAATGTCTCCAAATAATCTTATCAGGTAAACCAATTTTTTTTATTGAAATTAAAGTATCTCAGCACCAGGGGCCATTAACGCAGGTACAATTAAAATTTTATCTAATAATAGTAAACCAATAGGGTTTATTCCGCAACTAGCTAAACTTATGGAAAAACTAGTGCAAAAAAGAATGCAGAATTACATAGGCAAGTATCCTCATGGGGCTGGGGGAGAAGCAGCTAATCACCACGACCGAAAAAATAAAGCAATTGTTTAAATTTCACAATCACATTTTTAGTTTAAGTTTACAGAAAATATTAGCATGCTATAACAAAATAATCAACAAAAAAATAAAAAAAAAAACTATTAAAATTTAATTATCGAGTCTTACACAATAAATAGTATAGTATCTTCAATTAAATAAGCTATGAACTCTGATAATTCGCCAATTAGCAGCATTCGTTGGAGTTCAAGTGTACTCTAGTGTCCCTCGATGAAAAAAAAAAAAAAAAAAAAAATATCCACGAAACCAAGTTTACAAAAATAAAATCCGTAACCTCTAAAATCACAAACAATAAAAAATATATTTTGCAAAAAACACTTTTTCCGCTATTAAAGATCGTATTTATGTTTTGGATAACAAGATCGAAGATATCAATCTTTTTAGTAAGCAGCTGATTGATTTTTTATTAGATAAAGGCGAATCTGTTGAATCAGATCTAATAAATGAAATAAAGAAATCTGAGGATTTGAATTGCCATTTTAATCAACTAAAGTTTAGCTTTGAAGAACTTTGTGCAAAAAGTTCTTCAGAGAGCGTTTGTAGTAGTCATTTAAGCCACTCTAGTAATTGTTTGAAATCTAAATTGAAGCTCCCACGTATAAAATATGGTGAAAATTTAAAAGGGTGGATTCCATTTTGGAGCTAGTTCAAGAGGATTTATGATAACTCAAGTATTGAAGCCGAAAATAAATTTCAATACCTGCTTTAAGCTACAACACCGAAATCCCGAGCTTGCCAACTAATTGAAAGCTATCCGCCCAGTGCAGAAAACTATGGCAAAGTTATTAATAATTTAAGAACAAAATTTGGAAATGAAGATCTATTAATTGAATTTTATGTTCATGAATTGTTAAAATTAGTTCTAAACAATTTAAAGATTAAAACTAATCTTGCCTTGAATGCCAGCTTGAGTCCTTGGAGACCTCAGGCGTATCCTCTGATAAATATGCCTCAATATTATTCCCTTTGATTGAGTCATGTCTTTCCGAATATCTCCTAAGAGTGCGACAAAGGAGCCAGGGTAATTCAGAATTTGATTCTACTTTAAGTAGTTACAAATGTACAAATTTGCGATTTACTAAACTCATGGGTTTTTTGAAGAAAGAGGTGTCAAAGGTAAAGAAAAAATGTAAGGTGGTCGGTAGGAGTGATTAATTCGATTGTTAAAGCAACTTTTACGTAAAACTCTGGTTACTACTTCGTTGTCGTTTGATGAGCTTTGCACGACGTTGTATGAATGTGAGGCTGTCATGAACTCTAGGCCCCTTACTTACGTTTCTGATGATGCTGTGGATCTGGCACTATTGACTCCACTGATGTTCTTACAAGAAATAAAAAAAAATAGGTGGTTCTGATATCGATAAGTTTGATGAACAGGGTTTAAACAGGTACATAAAATATGGAGTTAAATTGAAAACTGATTTTAAAACGAGATTCCGTAGAGAATATCTGAGTCAGTTGATTCTCAGAAACAGAAGCTGTTGCCCCAAGGAAATTAATACTGGTGATGTACTAATCAGTAATGAAAGGCATTAGGCGAATTGAATGGCCTTTCGCAGTGGTTACTAAACTTTTTCGAGGAAATGATGGAAATATTAGAGTTGCACGGCTAAGAACATCTTCTGAATTTGTGACCAGACCCATTAAAAGGTTATGTTCATTAGATGTTCATTCTGAAGTAGAAAGAGATGATTTTAGAAAAGAATTAGAGCAAAGAAAAGCTGGCGGTAATAAAGTAGAAGTAAACGATGAAAAACCGAAATAACAGAATATTTAAGATGCTAAAACTAGGTTTACTCGTTATGGGAGACCCCTAAAAGCTCCTGAAAGGTTTTAATTTTAAGGTTGAGTCTCTTTGTTAAAGCTTCAAGGCGGGAGGGTGTTAGAAATAAGAGCAATAGTTAGTGGTTTTGTATATTTATTTTATATATATATAGTATATATAGTTGCTATGTAAAACATAATTTATTTTTAATAATTGACAATATATATTTTTTTGAGTTTGTCTGAGAACTTCTTTATTTTTAATACAGAAGAGTACTCTGAACAAAAGGAGCTTATTATCTCAGGAGGATGCACAATGGGCCTAATGGGGCCTAAGTGCCGTGAAGGTAACCCACCCTCCACACTTTACAGATACAGATGTATAGAAGATTTTTGTGCAGTTCTGAGTTTCCCCTTATCATCATTATTCCCTCTTCCCATCTATTTTGTTTGTCCCAACTTTAAACTAGTTTCCCTTTTAGCAACTTCCTCATTAAACGTGTGTTATCATTCTTTTTTTTTTTTCATATCAAACACTTTTTTAAAATCCAGCGCTCGTTCTAATTTTTCCAGTATTAGAAAGTTATGTAGAATTCTCATAAATTTTTTGTCAACACAGATGTCTGAACTCGTAGTAAAACAAAAATAAATACACAAAAATTCCGGATTTCGACACCACTGAAGCATCTTCATGATACCCGCGTCTATTTTAAAATAACCAAAGCACCAAAACGTCTAAATATAAACAACGAAACATGTTTTCACAACGTGCGGATTCATTTTTTAAACGTTTTACATTAATTTCACGAAATAGAGCGCGAAGTAATAAATTTTATATTTAATTAGCTCACTTTTATTATAGACAATTTGGACGGTAAAATTTAGATTCGCATTGACAGTTTTATTTAAAGAAACACGCATGTAAAAGATGTCCTTCACGAGAGAAATGTAATGGATTTTATTTGAATAGGGTTTTGTAGACAAATTATCGTTTTTGCTTTTGTTTACTTCCTTTTAAATGTTTCAATTTTATTTTGATCGATTTCTTCTTTTTCTTTTTTCTTCTTTTTCTTTTTTCTTCTTTTTCTTTTTTCTTCTTTTTTTCTTTTCTTCTTCTTAAAATTAGAATTTTACATACCACATAATTGGAAATAACTGAAATCAAGTGGTTAGTGGATTAATTTCTGCAATCAAGAAAATTGGTATCTTTGAATTACACGACCTCTTCTAAAAGTTCCTGTCCAATGGACCCAAGCCATCTACGTATTCAATTCCTACTCGCGAATATATCAAACAGCCCTCGTATTTCGAAGCCAACCTTATTTATGCAGACGATGGTTACAAGACAAACATTAGTGACTAATGTGGTTCATTTTAAAGATGAACTACATTCCTTTTGAGAAATCGATCAATTCGAAAAATGATCTAAATCGAGAACGGATAATCTTGACCTTAATTTTGTAATTGTTGTCATTATGTTTCAGATTAGATTTTTATCTAGTACTACCATTTAATTTACATTATTTATTTTTACAACATTATTAGCATTATTTGATTTTTATGCGATAATTCTTGGATTACTTTTTTATCTGGAAATTGTGAAATTTAATGTTTACATAATAATTAAAATTAAAATACGAAATAAAAAACAGAGGAAGTGGATGGCTCAGAGAATAAAATCCAAGAGTCCGGGGTTCGAATCCCACCATTTGCCGTAATTTTTTTCTAATTAATTGTATTATTTAAAAATTAATTCTGATGCACGAGTAAGATTTTCCACTCGAGCATTCACTGTTGGGTTTTAATTAGGAGTTGTGTTTCTAAAGTGGCGCTGGGCAATAGTGATAAAGCCTACACACATTAATAAAGAAAAATAAAAAACTGAAACTGGTGAATTGGGTAGTTACTACCAAAGACATATACACTAAATATTAAAAAATCAAAAACGGTCCATTTTACATGAACAGAGTAGGTAATGAAGAAACTCTCAAGAAAAGGTTATATTTAATGGATTCATCTTTAAGACTGAAGTATGTTAAAAATATATGGAAGATTGCGGAAGTAATTATAATTCTGTAACCTAGCAAAACACGAAATAAACCTAAATGATATTATATTTCTATATTGCCAATGATAACAAAAATCTTTGAGAAGCTGCTATTAAAAATACTCAAAGTGATGATATGGCGAAAACTTAATAAAAGACCATAAATTTTGATTTAAATTACACTCCCATAACAGATGAAGTCCACAAAATTACAGATCTAATAGAGAGAGTCTATGAAGTTCCTAGACATCACGCAGGCGTTGGCAAAGTCTGGCATAAAGGACAAAATAGAAGTTACGAAATAATCAGAGAACTTTTAGAAATTACCTCGTATCTGAAGTAATACATAGCGATAGAATAAAAATGCCTATTTTACAAAAGTAGCATGTACTTTTTATTTATAACCACGATTAAAAGGATAAATTACTAATACGCCACTTTGGCCAAAATTGAGTAATTTATACCATCGGAATCAGCTGATTTTACTGCGTCGTTCTATGTACGTTTGATCTCAATCAGCCAGTTTTATGGCGTATTAAACATTTTCAATTTAGGATGGATCATAAGAAACGCAACGGCTGTCCTGTAAAGTCATGATACTGTCATATTAACCGTTTCTCCTTTTAACCGTAGATATATATTTTTTAAGACATTTACGTTTATAATCTATAATAAACCACTAAATCACTCGCAAAGGTATATTGCCGCAGTTTATAAATATTTTTATGACAGATATTACAGTTACAAACAAAGCAACTAAAACCAGGAGGAGAAAGATTATATATAGAAACTACAAACATTTGCAACGTTTCACAAAGAATATGTGAAACGATTTATTTATAGAATAAAAGGTATTTCCTTCTTGATAACGAGTTGAGTAGTTTATTTTGATCTATGGAATGGAAATTTTAGTATTTAACAATAATAAATTATGTTGTTTTATTTGCAACAAGCAAATCACATAGTATCTATATAAATAATTATGCATTTAATATTTGATTGATTATCCCCAATTGAAATACAAAATGGAAAAGGTAATTTAAATCTGAATTAAATTTTAAATTTATAATTTTTTTTATAAACATAAAATCAATACTCATTATGTTTTTAAATACTTCTTTTGCCAAAAAGTTCAAACTATATGAGGTTCTACTTTTCTGGTATCATCTTT
This sequence comes from Psylliodes chrysocephalus, assembly GCA_927349885.1. NCBI lineage: Eukaryota > Metazoa > Arthropoda > Insecta > Coleoptera > Chrysomelidae > Psylliodes > Psylliodes chrysocephalus. The sequence goes on along the minus strand of OV651815.1, from coordinate 18,547,780 downwards.
AGTTCATGAGATATGGTCGATATCCAGTGTAACTTTTAAAATGTCAACTCCTGTGTATAACTAACTATATTCGTTTTATTTATTTTGGTGGCTATTCCGGTATATGTTATACTCAAATACAGATCAGTCATACTAACATTATAAAATTTTGTAAGGAAATCATTATGACATTTAAAGAAACTTAACGTGAATTTTAAATAAAAGGTTCTTTTGGTTAATTACGTAAAAACAGTTCTATTATAAAATAACCCCCAAAATACGCGTTTAAGTTTTTTTCTATCATCCAGAAAATATCTATTTGCGTAGATTTTTTTATTTGTTCATGATATTTTTATAGTTTGGTGAAAAAAACTTCGTTAATTAAAATTTTTAAAATAACAGAAACCCCATCTTTCTGTTTCACAGCGTATAAAGGTGTGTTTGAATCTGTTTGTAATCACCCCCCATGTTGTATTAAATTTTAACTGCACCACAAGATGGAAAAATGTTCCGAAACATATGTAGTGCTTGTGCTTAAATTATAGACAAGTATTAGAAATTAAAAATTAAAAAAAACCGACTTCAAAAACGTGCAGATGCCATTACCACATCTTAACCAAATTTATATGGGACCACCCCTGAGGTACCCCCTTACTAACAAAAAAAGAATAATTGAAATCGGACACCGTGTATATAAACTATATTACAATTGGTACTATTTACTGTTATCTCACTTGAGTCCCGTACAAACCCCAGTTGGTTAACTACTATGTTGATGTTTATATTTTTATTTAGCTTGATTCTATTCTAGATAAACTCAGGATTATACCCTCTTAGGTAATTATTTCGACGAGTATAGAGGTGATGACTAACGAAGGTAACGAACAGTGTTAATTCACCACTTGGTTACCTTACTGTGTTGATATTCACACATTTTTTATAAAACCTAGTATAATGGGTGGCTTAGTATATGTGTCACCCTTGATAATATTTTGAAGAAAATCTCAGGCCCTTGTTTAAATGAAACCACGGTGGTATCTCAAAGAAAGTTACATAATCTTTTGACTCACTATTGAAAATACAGACATTAGATTCATTTGTACTAGACATTATGTACTAATTTTATCTAACATTGTGACGGTGTCGATTAAGGTACGACACAGCGTTGAGTGTAGCCTTGCGTCGAGGCCTCTAGCGTCGTGGTGGAGTGGAAGGTATTTATTACGGCACTGCATCGGGACAGATATACGGTAGAAAATACTTAGTGGTGCTGCGCAATGAAGGGTTTCGTCAATGATATTATAAAGGAAATATTTAGGGACGACAAGCCTCGGGAAATAAGGCGTGAGACGATGATCTTCGGGACGTGACAACGTTTGGGAGATAGATCGTCGGGATGGATATAAGTTAGGCAACACTTATGTGGTACGGGACGTGATAGCGCTGGGATGTAGAAAGATAGGGAAGTAGGGCGTCGGGACGTTGGGGGTCGGGTCGTTGACAGCGTACGGGGGATAGGAGGTATTGTAGGATAGACGTCGGTTAAGAAGAGCGTCTATTTAGGAAAGGGACTGGATACTGAATATAAAATTATAATCTGAATGCTTCTCAAGTCCTTAGCTTCGTTTAAATGGCTTTTTGTGGCATTAGTTAGTCGTAGCACCGGTGGGAACGAATTTAGGTGGATAAAAAGGGGTGGTAGATTTAGTATCGAAATTTTGTAACGAAATATTGTTGAAAATCGGTCTTAATCTTCGAAACTAGAAAGATAAGTAGGTTAAGTGTTTTAATGGTTAATACTTCGTGAAAATAAATATGTTTATGGAGGTTTTAGATCGAATTCTCATGGGATATTTTATCTTTTCTGTAATATTAGAGGCACCGCGAACAGAAATATTGCTTCTATTTATTAAGCATCATAGATGAATATCAATTTAAAAAGTATGCAACTTTTCTTTAATTAAATGAAATTAATAAAATATGAAGGTACCTGGGTGAGATAGGTAACATGACATAGCGGTGTTCTTCAAATTGTAATCGAACCCTAATTCGAATGGCCACTCGAATGATAGAGAGCGGTCCAGCAAAAATTGTGATCTCCAATATTCGAGTAACTTCTTTGTAGCCATCAATCGCCTGTGGCCTCACAAAGCCTATGTATGTGTAATTTTAATATATCGTTGGTGTAGAAGCTAGTGGCTTATTTTTTAACCGTAGTAGCGCGTCTCATGTTTATCCTTAAGGTACCATTTCGAAACCTGCCAGTGTTGCCAGATAAAAATTTGCTGTAACAGTATGGGTAAAAAAAAACCATATATCTGAACAATACAGGAAATAATTATAATTTGCAGTGTAGTAAATAAAACAAAACAAGTATATAAGAAACGAAAAATAATTTTTTTTACCCAAATTAGAAAGTAAACAAAGAATAAAAACAAATAAAATTTTTAATATATACTTAACGTACGGAAATAAGAAAAAACAATGAAAAATAATTGGTATTTCTTTTAGATCAGTTTGAATCAGATAATTCAAATACGTTGTGTTTGGCATGCATGTTGTTTTTATGATGCTCTATTAATACTTTGTTGCATTTTAAATAAAAACAAAATGATTATCTTAAGGTTTTTTTTTATAGAGCAAATCTACAATAGTGGCTGCATATTACGCTGCTTTTATTTCAGCAAATTTACTAGAAAAAATATTTTTTGACCATTTGCTGAAGAATAAAGCAAACTTAATAAATTAAGTGGGCGAAAACAGTAGATTTCATACCTAAAAAAGGAGAACAGAGACAAAAACAGTCGATCTACTTAAAAACAGTAGGTCTGGCAACACTGATCGTTCCCTCGAATGGTTGTCTGCGGTTGTCGCGTCGCCTGTCTCCTTGCTTCCCAAATGTGTGAAGCGTAACGTAAATGCGTCGGTCTCCTTTGACGTCGCTCTGTTGTTGTCTGTCGCGCGTTCCGAATGGTACCTTTATTCTCTATTCAACACCGTTTTTCATTTTTCTTATAATTTATTTATCTATAAAATAATAATTCATTTAATAAACATATTGCAGGAAGACCAGTTAGTTTGTATGTACAAATAAATCAAAGTGACAACCTTTAACGATTAAATTGTTTTCGAGGAAATGCATACCGTAAAGCTCTTTAAAGGAAAAAGAAACCTGGTCGCTGGTAATTTCGTTGTTTACTAGTTGTAAACAATAAAGTACAATAATTGACTACAATTATAAATAAAATGCCTCGTTTATATTGGTCAAGACATTATTTCCTTATGTAGAAATGTACTTATATTGAATAGAAATGCGTTTATGAAGATACCAAAAATTATTAGTCATTTTAATTATTTTTAAAGTAATACATTCATGTTTATTAATAATATTAATATTAATTTTAGTTAATATTATCAGGTATATAATCAGCTTGACCTTGTGTTACAATCGTTTTTTCTCATCCGTAGACTTTGGCAATCTTTTTAAAAAATCTTTTGCAAACGCGCATCAAATAGTGCGACAGATCAAAGCCACGCGCGAAAGCAAGAATTGATTTACTTAGTTTGAAAAAATATACATTACTCTAACAAATTAAAGAATTGTTAACATGCTGCAATTAATTATTATTAACTCGAAGAAGAATTCATTAAAAAAATATATAAAAAATAAACAAAAACATATTAAAAAACAACATCTATATATCTTTTAATTTCAAATATATTTTTTAATAAATAATTAATAAAATTGATTTATAATAATTGAGCGAAATTACTCCGTATCAAAAATAACAAAGTGTACACTGTCGTGTGAATTCAAATGGTCGTAACCGCAATTTTCCTTGAAATAATACGACCACTACGCCTGACAACAATGAATTTTTTGTTTATCTCTATAATTTTCATGGATACATATTCTGTAAAATCCGAGATTTAACGCTTAGAAATTTGGGCGTGAGTTTTCTTGAAAAATCGATTTTTCTCACGTTCATATAAAAACAGATACAGCCATTTGAATTAACACGGCAGTACAGGCATAAACACTTATGTACTGTTTATCACTTGTAAATAGTAGAAAATTATATACATTTTATTGAAGTCAACAGACGAAAAAGATTTTAAAGTTTTTTTTTACATTTTTATTGTAAGAAATAAAAATGCTCCTGTAGGCAAAAATTAAATATATTGTTCCCTTCTAGCACTTTTTAACATTTTTATATCTTTTTATTAGAAATACATCTTTTAGATTTTTTTCAGTACTAATTTAAATTTTCGAAAAGTGACTCCAGAGAAGTGCGGGTTTAGCCTTTATCTTTACTCATATAATTTTTCTTGTAGTAAAAATAAAAAGTAATCCGTAAAATTGGTGTACTATGAAACCCTTGCATATAACATATATGCCAAATCTTAGTATTACAGAAATGATTTAAGAAAAAAAAATAAGTTGTACAAATACGTAAAATTTATTTATCCCATGTAAAACATCAGTAAAATATAAATTTTTTTCATTCAGAAATATTAATTTCTTAAAAATCTAACAGAGGTGCCACTTTCCAGACGAAAAATCTTGCAATGTAAGGTTTTTGTAGTACCCCACTTTTAAAGTTTATTTTTAAATATTTTTAAGAGAAAAAAATATGTATTTGTAAGTAAAGATTAAAACTCTGGAACCACTTTAACAAAATTTAAATTTATTTTTTTTAAACTGAGAAAATACACTAGTGGAAAAAATTAAGGGATCAAAAAAAATGTGGCTGTATCTTTGGTAAAAATGGTCGTACGTGAATAAAAAAAAAAAAAGCAGTTTGAAACTTGAAGTGTCTAGTTTATGGATTTTGTAATAAAAAAACAACCAACAATCCTGAAGAATATCATGGATAGAACATTTTTGAAATTTTTTTTTAATTTTTAGTGTACGGACTCGAAAAAAATTTTCTCGACATAACCACTACATGCATTGGATAGATGATTCAGTTAGCTTCAATTCCTTTTTGATGGCTTTGAGATGACCCTGAGTTATCAGAAAATGAACGAAAATGAGTCATTTCCTTTTCTCTCTTCAATATCTCAGGAACCAATGGCCGCTCAGAAAATGGAAGGGAGGTTTCGGAAACATTGATTCATTCTCTACAAGGTTCTAGGTTCTAGCATGTTTTTTCACGAGAAATTTGTTTTTTTCATCCCTAGCATGACTTTGAAAAATTTCGGAAAACAGGTCTTTTTGAGGTTTTCTAGAAAATCACGTGCCACATTGAGAATTTTGGGAAAATAAATAATGTTGACTGTACATCTTACAGGCCATTGCTCTTCCGAAAGCCCAACGAAATTTCAACCTGATCCATCAAGCCGTTTTATTGTTTAATGCGAGTGAATTTTTGAAGAAATTGAAGGATCGCGTTTTTCTATCCATGATATTCATCAGGATTTTGTGTTAATAATTGTTGTTTCGAAAATTTATTACAAGATCCATAAACTAGACACTTCAAGCTTCAAATTGCTTTTGTTTTCATTTACGTACGACCATTTTTACCAAAGATACAGCCACTCGAAAAATCGCAAAAAATCGAGATTTTTTGATCCCTACATTTTTTGCACTAGTGTAGGTAAAAAAATTGAGTTTTGCATTTATAGAAAAGTCAAAAATAAATTTTAAGGGTGGAGTTCTACGAAACCCTTGCATGCTCTGCTCTTAAGCCAAGTAAAAACTACTCTTAAAATAAATATAGTATAAAATGTTGATTCAAAACTACTAATTCATACTTTGAGCGTATTATCAATTCTGAATTGTTACAGCGAACGCAACCTCGTACATACTGTAACATTTAATTATTTAAACTACTAATTCATACTTTGAGCGTATTATCAATTCTGAATTGTTATAGCGAACGCAACCTCGTACATACTGTAACATTTAATTATTTAAACAGTTTTTTATTTTAATTAATTTAAAATAAATACGTTAATTTATTTTATAGCCCAATTTATTTATATTGTGTGCTATAATAATTTATATATTACATTTACTTTTTCTCTAATTTGTATGGACAATATTATTTTACTTACAACAATATCTGTCTTAGCTTAAACTAATTGACTCCAACAGAAAAACAGCCTATTTATATAAAAATGTGGCCAACTAGATTAGATTTAGATTAGAATAAATTTTATTTACATTATAAATATATTTACATGTCAAAGAATAAATAGTATATATATCACACTAGCGAACCGGAGCGGCGGGTTTTTCGCACGTGCCCTCAGGGCCATGGAGGATATATCCGCCAATAGAATTCATTTTTGACTTAAGTTTATGGTAATATAGTGTGACGGCCCACTCACTGTTCCCTCTTTTTGTGATCTTTATTTTATTTTACTCTCTGAAATGTCATTATTTACCTTACAAGTTTATTTTACTTTAAAATCTATACTTACTGTAATTGGCCTTTTTTCCTCTAGTAGTAAAAGTGATCGTCTAGTTAATTAATTGATAATTTATACACCCACGTTGTGATAATACTAATTTAGGTAAACCAGGATTCGATGCAAAGTTTGGTGCAAATTGATAAATAAAACCAGACAAATTTATATTTAAACTATTTTATTTTTCATACTTTAAATGTAATGCAATAATTAACACAGTATATTAAAATTGGTACTATTTACTGAGATCTCACTTGAGTCCCGTTCAAACGCAGACCAACGGAGTTAACGAGCAGCGTCAATTCGCCAGTTGATTAACTACAGTGTTGTTGTTTATATTCTTATTTAAGTTGATGACCAACGAAGTTAACGAACAGCGCCAATTCGCCAGTTCGTTAACTATTGTGTTGTTGTTGATTTGATTCCATTCTAGATATACACAGGTTGCACCCTCTTAGATAAATATTTCGATGGGTATAGAGGTGATGACCAACGGAAGTAACGAACAGCGCCAATTCGCCAGTTAATTACCTTACTATGTTGATTTCACATATACCTTTGTTTCAAACCTAGTAGAACGGGTTGCTTAGCATATAGGTGTCCCCCCTTGAGCTAACGAACATTGTATTCACCAGTTGGTTAACTTACTATTAGTTTTTACCATCTTGGTTTGTACAATTTATCCAAGATAGCACATCCCAGTATATTTCTAAAATATTGATTTTTATAATTTCTATTGAAATGACTTAATACAACCCAGTATATTTTTTAATATTGATTATTATAATTTCCATTGAAATAACTTATTACAACCCTGTATATTTCTTAATACTGATTTTTATATTTTCTATTAAAATACTCAAAAGTTCATCCATCGAAAACAGATGTTTATCCTTACTGTCTTTCGGGATGTATGACCTGAAGGCCATGTGGTTTATTGATAATATTTTATAGCCTTTGTTTAAACGAAACCCCGCTGGTATCTCAAAGAAAGTTACATAAATCTTTTGACTCACAATTGAAAATACAGACATTAGATTATGTACTAATTTCATCTAGCGTTGTAACAGCGTCGATTTAGGTACGTCGCAGCGTTGAGCGTCGAGGCGCCTAGCGTCGTGGTGGAAAGGAAGTTATTTAATACGGTACTGTTTTGGGACAGATATACGGTAGAATTATGTAGGTGGTGCGGAACGTGATATTATGAAGGAAATATTTAGGGACGGCAAGCGTCGGAAATAAGGCGTGGGACGTTGAGCATCGAAATGAATGTATGGTAGAAAATACTTGGATGGTGCGAAATGTGACAGCGTTCGAGACGTAGGGAGTAGGACGGCAGGATGTTGAGCGTCGAGACGTTGACACCTTCGGGGATAGGAGATATTGTAAGATATTCGTCGTTTAGGAAGAGCGTTTTAGGAAAGGTACGGACTACTGAACTTGAAATATAACTGGATACAAATAATAAATGAATGCTTGCACATCAGATAATAAAAAATTAATGCATGTACAATATTGCACATCAAATGATTAAAAATGAATGATTCCGAGCTCATTTGTGTCTAGCTTTTTATACTAAATCTTAATGGCTTTTGTGACGTCTCTATGTCTTTAGTTCTCATCGAAATACTATGGGTGCAAAGGGGGTGGTTTATTTATTACTTGCCTTAAAAGCTTTGTGTATCGAAATATTGTCGAAATCGGTCTTAACATCGAAACTAGAAAGATAAGCGAGTAAAGTATTTTACTTAGTGAAAAGAAATATGTTTTATGATCTACGTTCCGAGACACGTGCATCAAATTTGGATCTTTTACGGACGTGGTTAGAGATATTATTTATTAGGTGTCGTAAATAAGATTTATCTGGGAGATTTTTCGTTAAATAAAGGATTTTGAATTTAATAATAATTCAATGTTTTATTTATTAAATGGAATTAATAAATTATAAAGGTACCTGGGTGCGGTAGGTTATAATAGCAGCCCATACTCCTTACCTTATCGGTATTATTGAAGGATTTTGTTAGGTTTTGGAATCAGGAATGCGATGTTATTTAGGGATTTGTCGTATCTTTGTTCTGGTTTTTGTCCCCTGAAAAGGCTAGTCCTTATTTAAACCAGAATTTTCTCGCATTTACCATAACTTTCTATAACATTCTAGTCTCGCAGTCACCAGAATATACACCATGGATCCCACCATTTTATAGAATAGCGTACTAAACAAAATTGTTTTCTAGGCGTTATCCTCATCATTCCAGTAAATGCCCTTTAACTACTCCTAGAGTTTGGTGCGCTCCTCCCAACTCACCCTGTGTATGTAGGTAAATATTAAAAGGCAGACAGTTATTGGGCCAGTATTTCCCCAGACCAGAATGTTTGTTGAGCAATTCTAAACAAGTTAGAGTTATCAAATTTAAGAAAATATTTCAAAATAAAAGAAAAAAAAAATAAATCAAAGAATACTATTAATAGTACTTGTTTGTACCTTTAAACAATAAAGATATTTTATTCAAAATTTTCTGTTTTATAATTTTCACTTCACTCCCTCTACACATATTATATTACTTTTACATAACACAAATGTACTTTCTTACATACCTATTGATGGTCATTGACTGAAACTATTCACCCTACTCCATGTTAAAAAAAAGAATGTAGTCCAGACTTTGCAATTTTCTTTCCCTTATAAAAAATATTTTTTAAACCAAAATCTAACATTTTTATAACTAATTTTAGAATTAGTAAATATCAAGGAGGTCCTACCCGCTTAATTTGAGTAATATAATGATGTGGAAACAGTAACCTAATATTACAAAAATTAACCCAGAGCTCACTACGTATAGGTGACCGCAAAACGAGCTCCAACCTGCTCCACCCAACCTTCCAACAAATGTAGGGCAGCGTTTATATATTATATTGTTTTTTGTTTCAAATACGGGTGTTTTTTTGGGACTTTATCTTAGAACGAATATATCTATCTCTTCTAGACTCTCCACACACAGAAGGTGAAGCGTCGGTTACAAGCTTTTTGTGTCGTTCAACTATTTGAGTGTGATAAATGAATTCTAAAACATCTGGTATGTTACTTGTTCCAATAAAATTCATGAATACTTAAATAATGCGGGAGGGTTAATGTCTTTAGTATTTTGCTAGTCAATAACATCAATGTAGTTACTAACCTCAAAATTAAATTTAGGTATTTTGAAGATCCTAGGGTATTCTTATATTTCTTTTCATACTTTCTACCTCTTAAAATTCGACGGAAGGCAAGTTCTGTTATATGAGGCCGTCAATCTTTAACCATGCCAAGTAAGACGTTTTCTGAATGGCCAAAATAAGCATTTCTTTGGATAGTAGCATCGACTTCTCTTATAGATTCATCCAAATATCTTGAAAGCTTTATTAAATAAAACAGAATTTTTGGACCATCAGTGCCCAAATAACTGCTTTTGATTTTGAACCAAACGGGAACATCGTGCCAGTATTGATCACAGTTTCATCACATCCGAAAGGCGGGTACAGATTTGAGCACGTACGCATATAAGACAAGCCGAGGATGGCATGAGTATGCAGAGGTGAACGGGCTTCCTAGTCGCGGAGAATTGCGTCGTTGTGTGCGCCGTACGGCCCCACCCCGATCCATTTGTTGGCGGTACATCAAAGGGAGGCAGTGCGCAGTACGTGCTCAGTCTGAATTTGTTCCATACAGCACCAGATTAGAGCGAGTTTTTAGGATTTATTTTGGATGGAGTGGAACCAAGAAAACGTTTTACTTCTCCTGGATTTAAATAATCTGCGTGATATCTTAAGAGAGCGAAGCGCAGTTCTAGTATACCATAAAATAAGAATATCCTTGGCAGGAACTCGACCATTCATTCCTTCCTCTCCTTTTTTCTTTAACGTGTCGTATAAAATAATAAAACATGCACTTAACTCCGCGACATTAACCTCATCCTTCATTATGTTTTAATTTTACGAATGTTCTGGGTATACGTTTGCGTGCTCGCGAATTTACTGGATCAGTGGCGAACAGCGCCTCGTGCGTCCACCATTCGTGTATACAAAATGTGTCGCACGAGGCATTCGGTTCGGCCTCGGCTTGCCTCATACGCGAACGTGCTCATATCTGTACCCGCCTTAATGTGTCAAGTTGTGACAGATCGGTGTTTGATCTAAGATAATTTTTTATTAATTTTTTTTAAAAGTACATTTTTTTAAATATTTTATTCTCTCATGCTGGCCCTGAAGATGATCGAGAATTGGGTAAATATATTTTTTTTTGTTAAAGTGTGTAGTTATGATCAAGGTTTGTGGCCTAATGCGTAAAGCAAGAAGAAGAAAAAAAAAGTTTGCTTGCTCGATTAAAAAAAACGTATTTTTATAATTTTTTGTCATTCTTTGTATTACATGCGGACCCTGAAGATAATCAAATATTTAGTAACTCTTTTTTTATTATTAAACTCTATAGTAATGAGCAACTTTTGGCGCCTAATGTGTAACCCAACCAAATAAAAAAAAATTCGCTCCACCCTACTGTACAGTCCATCGATTTAGTCTATAATTCAACGTAAATTGCTCGATCTGACCCACATCTGGCCTCTCCTCTTCTGTCTAATTTGAAGATCAAGACTGAAATGAGCTGATTAAATCTTGTAGGGCCTCAATTAAAATTAAACACAGATCAGCAATACCAATATAAACATTATTGTTAAAGCATGTTTTAGTAAAAGTACGATGGGAAAACCACTATTAAATGACTTCTTTTAAAGGAGACTTTAAATAAATTTTTTTTTGGTTAAATCAGCCTTTGGGATTAGATAATGAAATTGGCCACTTTTGCATCAAAGATCAAAGAGATAACGATGAGAAGTTTCAGCGGTACTCAAAAAGTACTATTTTTAGTATTTATTACTAATACAGCAATACAAAATTTTTTGATCTTATTTTTATGTAATAATTTATAAAAAGTTTTTTACTACCTACTTATACAGTATAAATATCAACTACTGCCTACGCACTTGAACTAAAGAAGTTTCTCAGAAGGCATAATCATTTTTAATTTTCTTATTACGTAAAACCAAGGGTAAAACCCATTTCCATTATCTCATAGATAAAATCCATATTAGATACATTAAAAGAATTAAAAAGGTCGAGGGTTAAGTTTAAAAGATTTCTTGGAAAAATTATTTACGTAATGTATTTTTATCACCTATTCTAAAAAATAATTGATTATTGAACTATATATTCAATAAGTAATTGCTTTTAAAGACAATTTATTTAAAAAAGTAGGTCATTTGGTACAAAATCTCAAGCATGTGAAATTATCATTGAGGTTCAGTGTCACCGAAATCGTACAGAAAATTATTAGAAAATTTTTAAAAGTAAGATTAGAAGATATTAGTATGTCACTGGGCAACTGTCTTGAGTAAAAGCAATTATGGCTGAAATCTTTTAATGCAAAACTGGTATAAAGTTAGAACGCCTCTACTGTATGCTTTTCAGCACGAGTTGCCAAAATTATAGTACGGGCGAATTCGAGTCGCAACTTGCATAAACAAAAACAGAACTCCTTGAACGGTAACTCCTATGTTAGAAAACAGTGATATAATTACAGCTTCTACTGGCGGACGTGGTTAATTTTACTCAACACTATCACAATTAAGTCCTCAGCGGGCAAGTGAACAAAAAAGAGACGTGGCACCTGGAAGAAGAAAAGTAGCGCTATCTTACGGTCATTTAGAGTAATATAAAAATGCGGATCCAATTAAAATTAATACTAAAAATTTACTCGTGCACAAACTTCGTTTATGCGATATAGCGATATTTGCTATAATAACGCGAAAAATGAGTTGCATTAACCAATCTTAACTTAACTACCAGTTCCTAGAATTAATTAATATTTAAAAATAAACAAACCTATTCAAAGATAATAAATTTATTAAAAAAATGTTTAATTATTTTAAAATTGTGTCACGTATTTGATGAACTATTTTATTATAAGCCGGATAGGCTAGCCGCGAGATTAGTGTAAATACAAATTCTCGCAGTTAAGCAGTGATCTCTCCGGTTACGTAAAATGGTGAATGGGAAAGTAGTACGACCTTCAAATGGTGGTACAATAAGCCGTAGGCTACAGTGTCGTCAGGCTACAGATGGATTAGGGTGGTACCACGGAGGGATCAAAGGGTGTAAAACAAAACAAAACAAAACAATTAGACTTCTACATATTCCAGGATACACCCCTGAGCTCCTAACATGAAAAAAATTATCTTTATAACCGAAAACACGCAATATAAATACAGAGTGGGCCAACGAAAATTTTAAACCCCGATTTTCCGGCTTTAAAAAGAAAATCTGGAAAAAAGCTCGAACGCGTCGTTTTTCTATTCGAGGGGGAACAACTTGCTTGATTTTGCATCCATGTAATTTCAACCCTCTAACAGGGATAAACGCAACCTCCTGATTTTACATTTATGGTATGAGCTATAATTGCTTGTTAATATCATACAACCACCGCTGAAAGAAACTTTTCAACATTAAAACTAATAAAAATTATTGAAGAACTACATATATCAGCAAAGACTTTTGGCTTTTGCAGTTTTATCGATTGAAACAGATACAGCATCTAAATTGAATTAAGATACAGTTATTAAGATCAGTAGGGCTAAAATAAAGTGACCATACAACATTTTGGTGTATTGTACAGCAGTTTTAAAGTCTGTTCAGCATTTGATCTTGTACAGCAAACCGCCGTATTTGTCTAGCAAAATGCCATTATTGTCCAACAATATAATACATAATTTACTGAAACGTAATAAATAAGACAAAAAACATAATACGTGAGTTCTCTGTTTTGTATTTATTGTATTTATCTTTGGAGATCTAACAAAGTTTTCGTATTTATCTTTGAGGAGGTAAAAAAGTCCTCACCTCTCCAAAGTTCATCAATGTTATATTCTTGTTCGACGTTCAGCATTAAGTCAAACGAAAAAAAATATAGTCACCCTAAGCTAAAAGCAGGAAATTTCTGTTTCCTTTAGTGTCAGTTATTAACAATGTTAGTTAAAATAAAGATGTTTGCATTTTTATGAACACAAATTTTACAGTTATTTTTTTCTGTATCTATATAAAATCCGTCTTCTTGCGTCACCAGAGGGCCTCGCAAAATGTATCTTGCCCACATCAAATTTAGGTCTTGCCCCGCCACTACATATTATGTATCCACCCAATAACAATCTGGGGATGTAGTTATAAATTTTCATATTATTTGTTTTATATTTTTTCTTCACTCTAAAACAACATCTTTATTAAACAAGAATAATTTATAGTCTTTTCTTATTGTTAGTTAGAGGCCTGGCGTCAAAACGATTTAAATTAGAAACCCATCATCTACTTTAAGCTTTCGGTTATTTTTCTGGTGCTTTGTTTGTAATTTTAAAATTAATCAATATTGCTACAAAATATTCTGAATACAATTATGGGTATCACATTCCAAGGCTCTTCTTCAACTAATATACTTTCTTTAGCGGTGCGAAAGATTTTTTATGGAATTAATTTTTTTGTAAATTAATACTCAAGTGTTCTGAGTCAATAACTTTATAAAATAAGTACACATTACAAAAATAACAGTTAGAAAAATAAAATAGGACAATGAACCATTTAAAAAAATGACAGGGGCACCTTTCTAATCTAAAAGTATCTCATTAATTTTGTACTATTTTTCATTCATTTTTTTCTAGATGTGCGTCAAAGACTGAAAATAAATAATTACTAACTCTTTTTTAGAAGTTTTTAAACAAAAATATATTTTGTTTGTCAACATTTTCTAATAAATTTCCGCCCGGACAGTCCACTCATTTTCAAAAAAAAAATAGATATTTTTCCTAGCAATTAACGAATCATCAACCATTAAAAAAATGTCAATCACTACACCGGCACCGCTGAGGTAGTGCCAAATTTCGGGTTTTTTTAACAAATTTATTTTAGTAAGGTGATACAAAAATTGACGTAGCAAGAGTACAATAACAAAAGATGTAATAGCCAATTCATTTCATTTGATATTTGTTTTCATTTAAAATGCATTTGTTTTGACAAACTGCAAATTTGCATAAAATTTTTGAAAGTACCGGAGGTCGTCCGTGATGGAGGTCTTTATTAACGAAAATTAAAAATATACAGATTGGTACATTTAAAATAACAACCCATGCACACTAATAAAGTTTGAGATAATTTTGTTTCTTTACAAACACATGAACAAATCAAAATTTGAAGCTTTTGAAACCATTGTTTAACAATTAGATAATGAACTGGATTAGAAACTAAATATATATGTTAAAGGGTAATTTATTCGTTATGGCTATTTATTTCTTTATCGTCATTTCATATTAAAAAAATAAATAATAACATGTTACAAAAACAGATTTATCGTAACATTAATTCATTACTAATACAAACATTAGCGTATTTAAGATAACTTTAATAACACTTATTTGATATGACAATAAATTTGTAATATTGTTGTTTATTTCAATGGTATAAATAGTACAGCAACGTCAGAGTAATACATCATTGTCAGTGCTACATTGTAAAAGCCGTTTTCTCAATATTGACCAGATGCAGAACCGAATCCTAAGGAAAAACTTTACGCCTCTATTTTAATCAGTATTTTATCTCCTGTTTGGGGCTTGCGGTATCAAGATAGTATAGAGAGAGTACGTGCTTTTTTATATCCTGTTATTTCTTCCGTTTAATATCTATAATTACTTTCGTTTGGAAGCTGACCATTCGCGATTCAAAACAATTTTCGCTCACCTGTCATTTGTCACCTATACGTAGGATGTTTGTTTAATTACATGTGTTTGTTTTGGGCGGGATTTTGTATTTGTGATTTTTTAACTGTTTTTAGTTAATATTCTCATTATTTTTTGAGTTTCATTTAGTGTTAATTTAGGTTTAGTTTTCGTGCTTTCGTCATAAATATAATATTTATCATGTGTATGACTTAATTTGTTGGAAATATTCACCTATTGGTTGCTACAAGAACATCTAGAAATATGTATTTACTAAACCCAGAACATGTTTTATTATGTGGTTTAAAGGACATTTCTGGTACCAAACGTTTATTATTGATGAACTTATTAAAACATCTTACTATCCTTATTTTTATATTATGAAGTGAATTGTGTAGTACTTTGTATACATGTAAATAGTAATAAAACCGTCACAAATCAGATTGCAGTTTGATTCTAAACAAAGTTTTGCAAAATATCAATATTGTGAATTTGTAGATATCCTTTTATCGTAAGAAACAAAATTTTACGAAAATAATGTATACTTCAGTTTTTATTTTGACATTAACGCCATATAGATTGCAATTTGCTGGAGGCTTTTTCGCAGATTTCATTTTTAATATTAGCACTCACATACTCTAAGAAATAAACAAATTTAAAGCTAAAACGTAAGAAAAACTCGAATTTTAATTGATACAAATTAAAATATAAACAATGAACACGAACGCCAATGTTGCCAAATACTGAACTGATTTTCAAACAAAACTAATAAATGAATTGAAAATTTATAATTCGGTTTTTAAAAAAAATCTTAAATAAATATATGAGTATGATTACATATTACTAGACACAAATTTTGAATCTTAAATGAAAGGTCATATTCACTTCTTCAAGGGCCAAAATCCGACGACGTTGCGAAATTTCGCTACTTCTGGCAACATTGAATGATATCCTATTGATAGGCACTGTAACCTACCGCACCCAGGTACCTTAATAATTTATTAATTCCATTTATTAAATACAATATTGAATTCTTATTAAATTCAAAATCCTTCATTTAACGAAAAATCTCCCAGATAAATCTTATTTACGACACCTAATAAATAATATCTATAACCACGTCCGTAAAAGATCCAAATTTGATGCACGTGTCTCGGAACGTAGATCATAAAACATATTTCTTTTCACTAAGTAATTATCATTAAAATACTTAACTCGCTTATCTTTCTAGTTTCGATGTTAAGACCGACAATATTTCGATACACAAAGCTTTCAAGGCAAGTAATAAATAAGCCACCCCCTTTGCAGCCACAGTATTTCGCTAGGAACTAAAGACATAAGGACGTCACAAAAGCCATTAAAATTTAGTATAAGAAGCCAGACCCAAATGAGCTCGAATTTATTCATTTTTAATTATTTGTTATGCAAGCACTCATTTTTATTATTTGATGTGCAAGCATTCATTTATTATTTGTACCCAGTTATATTTCAAGTTCAGTAGTCAGTACCTTTTCCAAAAACGTTCTTCCTAAACCACGTCTATCCTACAATATCTCCTATTCCCAAACGCTGTCAACGTCCCACTCCTTATTTCTGACATTTGCCGACCCTAAATATTTCCTTCATAATATCCTTGTCGACACCCTTCTTCACGTACCGCACCACCTACATAATTCTACCGTTTATCTGTCCCAATGCAGTACCGTATTAAATACCTTCCTTTTCACCACGACGCTAGGCGCCTCGACGCGAGGCGACGCTTAACGCTGCGACATACCTAAATCGACGCCGTCACAATGCTAGATGAAATTAGTACATAATCTTATATCTCTATTTCAATGGTGAGTCAAAAGATTTATGTAACTTTGAGATACCAATTTTTTTTAGATTTATTAAGCTTTATCTTCTTATAGAGCTTCATTTTTACAAAAATTTCATGTTAATATTGCTTTTCGTTTTAAATTTAGGATTTTTTTTTTAATTTCAAACCATCTTAACCCCTATTTTTTTTGAGATTTTTTTTCAAAGTCAATATACTTTGTTTGATAATAGGGCTTGATTTTTTCTTAAAAATTTCAAATTTTTTGTTTTTATGTTATCGTTCACAAAAAACGTGACATCGGACAGACGGACAAAGTAAACCTATAATACTCGGACATAATTAAATTTTGCCTCTGTAAAATCTCTTCCGATGACATTGGATATATTTGGGCAGTTTTCTGTTTTAGAGTTGGGTATAAAACACATGACTATTCTGTAGAAACTGAAACAAACAACAAAATATAAATTACTGCTGAAAAACTAATATTATTGTATAAATTTTGTAAATAAACATCACCTCAAAAATACTTTTATACTTAAAATAATAGTAAATGTTTTACCTTGGAAAACAATTGTTAAATTGACACACATTGTTTCGATTTATTAATGTCCCACTTTTATTTTTAAATCGATTTTTTTAAATAAAAATTGTTTTTTGGGTTTTTTCAGAGTTTGACAGCTTGATTGGGAACATCGAAATAGAATGCAGTAGGGACGACATGAACACTATTTTTCGATATAAGAGAACGCACTTTGTGTCGCATTTTAAGTATTTTGAAATTATTAATTTTATATTTGAAGATTAACGGAATAAAAATGTTTTTATATCATTAATTAAGTTACGCTATTTTTTAAAAAATGGTATTTATTCTCACCAATACTGACCATCTCCACTAACCTGAGTTTGACATATGACATAAAAAAGTGTTAATGCAAAAGTACAGACACTTATAATATCGTCAGAGCCATCTCCTCTTTATTTTATATCAATATTGGAAAGATTCGTGTGCCCCGCCCTACTTGTGACGTTGATTATGTGCGATGCACAAAATAACGTGATTTAAGTGACTTTAAACAGGCACATTGTTTATTTCACGGATCTGTTGACGTGTTGACCTCTCTTTTTAGCTACAGGCTTTCGCAAAAACATCTCGCTCACTCGGGCTCACTCAGAATAGTGCACCAAGGAGACGCGATTAGCCAAAGCGCAGTGGCGTACCCAAAAATAGGGATTAAAAGATAGAGACGAAAACAATAAAATTTATAATATTGAATTTATATATTTTATTTATTTTAAAATAATGTGTTTTTATGAAATTTAAGTGCATAAATGAACCAATGGAGAAACCGCCCCTGCATTTTATATTATACTCTTGACAGTTTTACAGACCCCACTCCCATTTTCAATCAGATTTTTTTCAGATTTATTCCCTTATGGAGCTTGGATTTTACTAAAAAGTTAATGTTGATATCGCTTTTGGTGTTTGATTTCTATTTTTTTTAATTCAGCCCCTCTTAACTCCCATTTTATTTTTTTTAATCAATAGGCTTTGCCCCCTTATAGAGCTTGAATTTTGCTATAACTTTCAAGTTTACAATATTTTTCGTTTTTGACTTAGGATTTTTTTCACTATTTCAACCCCCCTTATTTCCCCATTTTTATTCAGATTTTTTTTTTTAAATCAATAGGCTTCATTCCCCTATAGAACTTAATGTTTGCTACAAATTTCAAATTGATATCATTTTTAATTTTTTTAATGTTACAACCCCCCTTAACCCCATTTTTATTTAGATTTTCTTAAAAACAATAGGCTTCGTCCCCTTATAGAGCTTGATTTTTCCTGAAATTTTAAAATTGATATCGTTTTCCGTTTTTAATTTATCGTGCGGACAAAAAACGTGACATTGGACGGACGAAGCGAAAGCATAATACTCTTCACAGTGAAGAGTATAATAATAATAACAATAATTCGAGAAACAATGTGCATAAAAATAGGCCACGTTTGTTGTTATACCCAGTTCATTGGAGACATCGCTGTGAGCAGATTAATATTGTTAATATAAATTAATAGAACACAAAGTAAATGTTTTTAGGAGGCACGATTTTAGGTTATATTAAATACACTACATTATAAACAAACCATCGTCCTAAAATAAAAAGTATTGTTGAAAAAATCTATGCCTTCTCCTATATGAATAGGTATATTTTATAGTTTATTTTAAATTTGTAAGGCATTAAACAACTTAGTAATAAAAAAATTGTTGGAATATTAATATATGGTTATAACGTGTAAACCACAAAATTTTTCTCGTCAGTTGGGCATGAAAAAATCAACAATGTCAAATATTAACTTAAATGTTAAAACATTTTAATCATATATTTGGCTTGTTAACGAGCTCTTGAAAATGGTAGACAATAAAATTTTGTATCACACTCGCATCAATGTTCTATTCTATCACAATGTAAATATATTTAATGCAAGCCAAGTTTGAATAACAATCATTAGCATGACAGACCTAGTTAACGGATATTAACTTATTTGTAAGTAAATAGAAATAGGTAGGAGTTGAAGTGTAGTGAAAATGTCATGATTGTCAGCTGTGCTAGGCATGGACATGAACATGACCACGCAAATTTGTACGTCGGTATACAACCCACTTCATCCTCGCACTTTGGATGTTTACCGTGAATTAGAGTCCTCGACATTACTACAAAATATATAAATTCATATTCAGATGTTATTTTGTGAGTCATAAATGACAATTCAAAACGCAAATATCTGCAAAAAGTGTAGCAGGTAAATGACCAGATTTTGTTAACAATTGTGAACTATTTTCCTATAACCTAATCTTATAGATTTATTTTTATCATACAACTAACCCTGAAATGTAGGAGAACGCCTTATCAAGAAGATAAAATGTATACATAATGGTATTAAAATGTGTGAAGGCTCAAAAACTAAGACTCGCTACTGTACATTTGAAGGAGTTGTTTTTTGACCCATTATCAATTCTTTACCTATCTGTAGTCAGTCTAATCATAATATTTTATCTGGTAAACAACAATATAAAAAGAAAAGGAATGCATTTCCTTTGATAATAAATTATCAGTGTGGTAATTATTCCGTTGTGTTCTATAAACCGGGTACCACATCTAGCTTTGATTTTGCTTACTAAGTGTAAATACCAATATATTATGAATTCCTAATTTTACTCAAGCAACATTCAGATATAATACGAGTATATATCGCGCTCCTATATCTTTCATTGGCGATGGGAAGTGAGAATGTCTATTCCTTGCTGATGAGTCCTAATAAGGACAAAACCGGTCTAATAGAGACGGTTTTCTTAGTAAACAAAATCAAAACTAGAGTGTTGAAAATAATTTTTTCTACGACCACTTAGGAAAGTGACACCTATGGCACTATTTAGTCTTATGGGAAGTGTCCTATATCACACGTGTGTGGATAAATTTACTTTCCATACGTGTGTGAATATGAATCTACTTTCCGTATAACCTGACGAATAAGTCGGACGTCTAATTTCTATTGTGATTGATGTAATGTCCATTTCAATAGTAAAATCGATTTTTTATTATTATTTTTTAAAAATAGATATTTCTTTTTAACAAAATAATAAAAAAAATATTAAAGTAAATACCTACATTATTTTTGATTTTTCTTGGTTCATATGCATATTTAACTAGATAAGTCAAAACACAAAGCCGTGATAGCGTAAATGGTTTAGCGTCTGACTTTTCAACTTGGCATTTCGTGAATATTTCGTGACGCTGGTTCAATTCCCGATTAACTAACTTTTTTATTTTTTGTTTTGAAAAAATATAAAAATTGGAAAAATAAGTACGACTATTGTTGTTTATTTATTTAAAATACATGTTTATTTATCACATGATAACCCTACAATATTTTGTACTATTTTACTTACGGTTCAGAAAAAAATTATGAGGAAAGAAGTGGGTTCAACCTATTAAAAAAAAAATTAAAAATAATGAAAAATATTAATGTATTGTAATATTTTTTGTAATTTTATTTTATCTTTTATCATCCTATGAAATTGTTTGTAAATGGAATTACAAATTTCTAATTTTGACAAAATACTCGGCATATGCTTCGTACAACAATATTTTCCACTCGTATGAAAAATGTCACTTTCCACACTTATAATTTAATATACTATTTATCTTCTGTTTTTCTTTGGACATAATTCAATTCAAAAAAAGTTATTGTTTTCGTAGGGAAACGATCTCTCGATGTTTCTGTGACTTGATCTTTTTTCGCCCTTTCAGAAATCCCTTTGCTTTCCCTGAGGGATTCCGGCTGACTCCCCCAATTAAGCTTGGGATTCGCATGGAGGCATTAAGACGGAGGTGGCCTATTGTGTCACCAGTTGGATGCCCTACTCCTTCCCATTCAACATACATTCATTCATCATCATATATTCGTTCATCATCATACATTCATTCATCATCATACATTCATTCATTCCACGTCATCGATGTTTAACCGCTAGTCGGCTAACGGTCACTCATCCAAGACGTGACCGGAGACATTACGGCTTAACTGCCGCTAGAACGTGAATGCACACTAGTTTCGTAACTATCCTCTCTGGTGTGACGTGGTCTCATTTTTATTTTATTTTTAAAAACTATAAATACATAACAGATAACCAAACAACTAGGTTTTTCTAAGCTTCAACGGAAGTGACTTGTTTTTGGGGTTTGTATTTATTTCCTTGAACGTTCTGAAAACAAAGTTAACATCAATTAGGGTGAAAAGAACTAAAAAAACTTACCAAGAAAGGAACTAAATGTGATAACACCTTAGTTATACAAAAGATATCCAAACGAAATGATCTTGGAGTATGCGGAGGAGAGGATAAATTGTGTTCTGGAAGAATAACCATAAAATTAATTATTAACCCTAGAGCGGTATCGTACGTAAAATTTACGTGTGGTTTGTAGCGAAAGGGCCCTCTCCACTAATTCTTCTGAGTCGCGATCTTGAGCTTTCAGCAGTGCCTCAGGAAACATCCACTTGTGAAGATTTCTAGGTGTCAGAGCAGCAACTATTTAACAAAAGAAGATGTGGCTTGATTTTGAAAAGTATACATGTAAGAAATACGCATCGATACCAATAAGCAGTTATTTGTTGTACGTTTATCTGACGTGTCGACAAGCTTAAAATTTTAGGCTTCGCTTATTTTTTAACGACTGTCGCTGCAAATAGCCCTATGTGTCTTTTACAACATGATAAACATGGCTTGCATCAATTCATACATAATTTAGTCACACAATGTTGAAGAATTAGGTGGTAAAACTTTAACACGTTTTGAGTACTTCACAAAAGTCTTATTAAACCATGGCAATCACAACGTCAACAAATATGATACTTAAGTACAGTAAGTGCAATAGATATTAAAAAAAACTTTTTACCCAGTACAAATATCGCAGGGGAGGGGATCAAAAAAGGGACCTTTGCCACATTTGTCCTACATTAAAGGAAACAATGGCAACTACGTACTGCGTAATATGTACCAAAACAGTATGTGGGGAATACCAAATAAAAATATGAACGTGTTTCAAAAAAATCAAATGAAAAAATGTTCTCTTTATTTTTAAATTCAGTTACTGTAATTTTATCATTTTAAAATATTGTTTTGTTATTAAAATATGTTAAAAACACTATTTTATGTTCCGATAAAAAAAAAACTAATAAAACAGGTAATTTTAAAAAGTGTACTTGTAAAAATTTGTGAATGCGTAAATTTTACGTGTCCATACTAACAAGCGGTAGAAATTAAACGATACCGTTCTAGGGTTAAAAGATCAGCCGGAAAATTGGTTAGAGTATTATAGGATTGATAATGTTGATAATTGCTTTGAATATTTCTAGGAAAAGTTTCCCACGGTCTTTAAAAAGCTTCACATCAAACTAAATTAAATCAATTGAAACTGGGGATAAATTATTATACAGAAAACTTAAAAAATAATCAACAAAACAAAAATTTAAAACAGGAGTCTACATATAGAAATAAAATAATAAAAAATTTAAAAAATAATTACTGTAAAGAAAAAATATAAATAGAAAATATTGACAAAGGACTGCACTCTTTATGTATATTTTTACCCTTGCTAAGGCGTTTCAGTGGATCACACAGTTACTGAAGGTATTAGAAAATCTATGGTTGAATTACTTAAGAGTTATTTAGTAGATAGAAAACAATAATTTGTTTCAATAAATGATGTGACTAGTTGAAAAAGCCGGTTAAGTACGGAATACCTCAAGCAACTGTATTGAGTCCATTACTGCTCACAATCTACATAAACGCAATTCTTATGCATAAAAATGCAAGAACTGTAATTAGTAGTTTTACAGATCAGTCATCAATCGACATTACCAAAAATTAAAAAGAGTGGTAAAAACATATAAGTTTATTAATTGACTATTTTAATCAAAGATTTTTAACAACAAATTTAAAATTCCCTTCAAATAAATAATAATGGTAAATAAGAACTTAATAATCGTTTTCAAAGACTAAATATTTAGGAATAACAATTAACAAACATCTTAGATGGAATATACATATTGAAACGGTTATTGTCACGTTAAGGAGTTTATTTAATAGGTTTATATACCTAAAACATTCAATTAAAAATAATGTATTCTGCCTTAGTATAGTCGCGCTGATACTCATCTGAAAAACTTGAAATTGTGCAGAAACCTTTTTAAAAATAATTTAAAATAAACCTATTCTTTATCTAACAGATAATACATCTTAAATGTAATACAGATATATTTGTATGAGTTAATTTTTATAGTTATACAACAAGACAAAAAAACTAAAATGCTAGTAAAAACTACTACAGTGAATTAAGCAATTGGACAAAGAGGGTATACAGATAGTGCATATAATTATCTGTCATTAAAAATTAAAGAAGTTAAACATATAAAAAAATTTTAATGCCTTAAGAACATTTTTTATTTTCACAAAATAGAGAAGACCTCCATTTTTTATTTGTACCATAACATCGAGGTTCACCACTACCGAAAAAATCCAAGATGCAACCTTCAACACGGAAGGTCATGTTAACCTTATTTTGAAATTCTAAAGGCGTAATTTTGGTAGATTTCCTTCAAAAGATAGCCACAATTACAGGTGCTTATTATGTCAATTTAATTCCAAAATTACGTGAGGCGATAAAAGAAAATCATTGGGGAAAGTTGGGCAAATTTATTCTCTTATATCACGATAATGCACCTAGTCACAAGTCAGCCATATTATCCAGATTTAGCCCCCAGCGATTACCGAATGTTTTCAAAAATTAAAAAACACTTAGTAAAAGATAATGATATCTTATGTGTGGTAAATCAGTAGTTTGTATTGAACATTCTTTCCAGAAGCATTAGATTAAGAAAAAATGTTAATCTTAATGTTGAAAAATAAAAGTGAAATGTTTACCAAATTTTTTATTGTGAGTAGAGGGTGGAGAAAGGGACCGGGGTAGCTATTCTGGAATTCGAGGGAATAAAAAACCGTTTTTTTTTTGTTTTATTTTGTCTCACTCTTCCCTCAACATTTCTACTGCCTGAGTTTCAAGAATAAATACCCTGCCCTCTAGCATCGATAGAGTGTAACAAACGTGGATCAAAACTTAAATTCTCAACTTAATAAATTCTAAGAATGGTCTAAAACAGGGATTCCTAAAGTGGTCGACACCGACCCCTAGGGGTCGAAATCGGTTTTCCAGGGGTCGACATAAAAGTCGACCCCTATTAATTAACACAAGTTCTTATTTAAAACTTTCAAGATACTGTATAAGTTGTGTTACGTGTACCAACTTGTTATAAGAATGACTAATATTTTAGCCGCTGATATTGAAATTAAGATGCTAATTTCACTAAAAGTTGAGACTTGAATACTTCGGCAAATACAATCTGTACGACGATCGGCGCGCTTAGTTAGTGGCTATGGATTCTAGATTCTAGTTGGTTTTGTTAAATAATTTTTTATGTCGCTTTATCTTGAGCTTCTTCTTATATTATGCATTCCCAGCTCTAAGAATTGAAGATTGCTGAATCCTCCACAATACCACAAATTTAAACTACTCCAAACGAAAAGGTAGCCACTTAAAAAACTCAATATTTTTTGAACAATAGTTTTTTTAAATAAGTTATAGTAACTTAGTTATATTTTTCTTATATAATTATATTACAACTCTAGTTAAATCTTACTCAACAGAATCTAACAAAAACGTCCCTCTATCAGTTTATGTACTATTAAAAAGTTGTATATCCGTTAAAAAAAAATTAAGTTATATTATGTGCCCTTTACGTATATTTTGCAACTTTTTAATTAATTATTACAACTTGGGATAGATATAAATAGTTAATTAACCGTTTTTATTTCATTGTTACAGATATTAATGGAAAATTGCCACATAAATTAAGGATCAGGTTTAATAAATGGTAAGTAATTTCATAAATTGAGGGATTACAATAATAATTGTAAACTTCGAAACCAGTCTTAATAAAAATTCACAAGACTTTATTTTTCTATTTTTTCAGTTTCGTTCTAGATTTCAGACAAATATTTTTGTAAATAATATGTAGAACGACCTATTATTCTGCAACAAATTAAAAAAAAATGGGTCATAAACAAATACATTATGGAGTAGAAAATTCTAAATAAATGCATTAAAAATAAAAACTAACGAGTAGAATTTGTTTCAAAGCATACCCTTTAATAATGTATATACAGGGTGTCCCATTAGTGCGTGAGAGATTGTAATGCGGCAAATACGACATGTTTTATGTGGCATGAAGCTATATGGTATCGTAGGGCTGACCAAATTGCTTCCTGCATTGGAAAATATTTATATAATTTGTCAGCAACTATAACTAAAGTAGTATTTTATTCAGATTCTTGCCCTGGTCAAAATAAAAATAATATTATGACTGCAGCGATGTCATGGTTTTTACATTCATGTAAAAATCTCCAAGTCATAGAACACAAGTTTTTAGAAGTTGGCCACTCAAGTCTGGAATGCGCAGCGAACCATGCGAGAATCGAGAGGGCAAAACAATAATTAGGGGAAGCTGAGATGAAAATCCCCCATGATTGGTATCAGTTTGTCAGAACTGTCCAAGGGGAAAAATGTAAAGTTATTGGTATGCAAACAGAAGACTTTTTGGCATATTCTTCTCTTCTGAGATCGGTGTTTGTGAAACGTGATGCCACGGAATCGGGCCAAAATATTCGCATGACGAAGATGAGTAATTTACTCGTTTTAACATAAAAAGAAGAGGAAAACATGATCCAGAGTTAAAGCCTAGTTACAGCGGCCTGAAACCTTTAAATCCTAAGAAAAAGAGAACTTGCTGTCGCTCTTAAAATACAAAGACACGGCTTATCACCCATTTTACTAATAATCTAAATGTTAATGAAAGCCCCACAGAAGATATTATCTAAATAGTTAATAATTTCCTGTTGTTTATTCCATTTTTGTCCAAATAAAGAAGGCAATATGCATTTTTTCTGTAGTTGATATCTACACACCCCATCCCATTCCATGTAATATCACACAAAAGTTACATATAACTAAAACCAAAGGTTTTACAACAAAAAAGTAATTGCGAAAAAAACAATTTTCCAAAAACACACAATTTTTAAATGACTCTCCTGTAAAATGCGAAAAAGTGAGTTATCATGTTTTGCCAAATAGCCACAGATATGTTTTCCATTTTCATTCACTAAGTATTATGTATAGAGGGTGTGCCTAAATGCGAGAATAGAATATTTTCACTTCTTTCAAATGTAATGCCCTGTATCTTATACCACCAACTTATAAATAAATTTCTTTACTTTTTATTTTATTTGGCATTGCCTATACTCAAACACATTTTTTTCTCAAGATTTTGATAATTAGCTTTAGATACCTTGGTCAGTTAAAAACTACAAATAGGTAGGTGTAATTGATTTTTATAATAATTCTTCGAATAAAACAGTTCAATTCAATGTTTATTGTTCTAGTTTACAGACTTTACAACATCTACGTAATAACAGGCAAAACCTTATGACAATTAAAAACAAGAGAGCAGACGCCTAAAATTTTTGTTAATCCTTTTTTCACAAATAATGAATGGTTTTTTTCTTCTACCGACGCGACGTCGCAAAAATATGTTGTAGTATAAGGAATGCAAAAAATATTAAATGAAAGAAATTAATTGATTAATTAATTCGTGGTATAAAATACAGGGTATTTCTTTTAAAAAATTGATAAAATCGTAACTCTTAGTTTTCAGACACCCTGTATACAACATAACGAATGAAGCATTTTAAAATAATTTGAAGATGTGAAAACAATCAAATTTGTAACTATCTAAAAGTATAAGCTTGGTCAGCTCCTCGTTTATGAACCAATCTGTAAATTTAAGAATAATTATTGCGCATTTTTTTTTAATAAAAATTTTTTATACAGGATGTGTCTTGTAACAGTGGCGAATACAAATTTTCTTATTTTAAATGTAACACCCTGTATATTTTTCAATTTTTGGATTCTTCATAAACTTCTAGACATATTTTATGTACTATAGTCTATTTTTATGTATGAGAGAGTAATAAAACAGCATTTCTAATGCAAAACTTAGTACGGTCATTTTAAATATTTTACAGAACAATCTAAATATTTCCTAAAATTGTACTAAATGTACCTGAGCTATTACAAGTTTTGGGTCTTTTATTCGTTCTTTATAAACATAAGCTGTACAGAACAATAGAAAAAGGTTTGGACAGGCCAAAAGCCCTGTGTATTAAAGATTACATAGCCGTATCTTAAGATTATTTTCAATAAGTACCTATTTGCCAATTTTGTTTTATTTTAATTCCAAGAATTTCTTACAGTAATCTAATTATAAGTAGATAAATACCTTCCCAACAAATTTCACCGAAAATGCGATTATAGGTTTTCCATTTAGTAAGGAGGTCCAAGTTGTGTATTCTTGACAGTTTACTAAATGTCGTTTAGTTGTAACTTGCAAGGTGCAGTGTGAATTCAAGTGTGATCATGGAAAATTTGGAAGGGCCGCGTAAACGACAAAAAATCGGTTCTTTAACAGTTAATGAAAAAACATTAATATTTGTTTTAAATCATTTACAGACAAACATTTATGTAAAAGTGATGATGACACAGTGGAATTAGTTAGTAGAACGCTTGGTGTTGGGAAATCTACGATTTACAGAGTTGTTAAAGAAGAAAAATGTGGCGAGTTTCAAAGAGCACGTAAAGCTCCAGGAAAACCAAAATTTCAATTAGAAAATCTTTTGAAAGAAAGACTTCAAAGGAAAGTGCATGCGTTCTTCTTTAGAAAAGAATTTCCGACAGCAGACAAAGTTCTTGCCACCGTTCGAGATGATAAGGATTACCCTGAAATGAGTCGAAGCACACTATGGAAACTTTTAAAAAAATAGGTTTTCTATGGAAAAAGCATCCCAGAAAGTCTATTTTAATAGAAAGAAGCGATATTGTAGTATAGAGAAGAAATTACCTAAGGACTATAAAAGAAATGAGAAACCAAAGAAGAAATATATTTTATTTAGATGAAACATGGATCAACGAGGAACATAAATCAAATAAATTTTGGCAAGATGAAACTGTTACAAGTCGAAGACAGGCTTTTTTAAATAATTTATCTACTGGTTTAAATCCACCATCAGGAAAGGGGCGCAGACTAATAATAGTACACATCGGTAGTTCAAACGGTTTTGTTAAAGGTGGTTTATTGACTTTTGAATCTACTCGTACCGGTGACTACCATGAGGATATGAATGCTGATGTCTTTAAGGAGTGGTTTGAACAAATTATAGATCTTCTTCCTCAGAACTGTATAATAGTAATGGATAATGCAAGTTATCACTCGAGACATAGAAAAAATGCCCACTACCAAGTGGTTAAAAAAAGATTTACAGAATTGACTAAATTCAAAGAATATTAAGTTCCATCCCGGTTCTGTGAGAAAAGAACTGTATCATTTGTGTTCCCTTCATAAAGAGAAATTCAAAAAATATGAAATTGTTGAAATTGCAAAAAATCGTGGGATGACGGTGGTTAGATCACCACCATATCATTGCGAAGTAAACCCGATTGAACTGATATGGGCACAGATAAAGGGAGAAGTTTCAAGAAGAAATAATTCTTTTAAAATGAGTGATGTTAAACAGTTGTTTTTGAAGGCTGTAAATAATGTGAAGCCTGAAAACTGGGAAAAGGCAGTAAATCATACGATTAAAGAAAAAGAGAAAATGTGGAAGTTGGACAATATTACTGATGAAATGATCGAGCCACTCATTGTAAATATTGGTTACGACAGTTCATCTTCTGATTTCGATTCTGATTTGGATTTGTAGGTAAGAAGTAGTTTTTATATTAAAATTATTATTTATGAACGTAACGTTGTTTAAAAGTCAAAGTTTAAACCCCTAATACCTACATAACCCGTTTGACACAATCTTCTTAACATACCTTGTGGAAAAATAAAACATTTTAGAAAAAATTGCACTTTTTTTACCTTCAGCTGTTTAGAAGTTATAAGCAGGTTAATTAGGTGAAAATATAAGTGTATACTCGAGGAATAACTTCAAAAAATATTTTAACTGCCTACTAAAAGAAGTGATACGCCTATGGATTACGAACGCTTAATTATTTTAATACTCTCTCATACATAAAAATAGACTATACCTATGTCTTATACCTAACTCTTTCGGAAATATTAAATGTTTTCCGATTTATTGTAAAAATTAATATTAACAAAATAACATTGTTTGATTAGAAAAATTCGCTACAACACACCCAATACTTATTTCCCATTTAGGTCTTGATATGCAAAATCCATTTCAGAGTTTCGTTTTACTGATATGAAATAAGAGAAAACTATACTGAAATAGTTTTGACTTTTGTTTAAAACGCCTGACCTTAGCAAATTGTTATCTGACTTCCTGACGGTAGTTGTCAGTGTTATAGTCGTTTGAATTTCCTAAACAGCATATCAGAAAAACAGTTCACAGAAATGCACAAAATAACAATTCTACAGATGATTGGTTATGGGGATAACACACGGACACAAATGGAAGGTGCTCGTTTATTTTATGAAAAATTTCCAAATTTGCCGCGTATATCCCAAGGAACAATTAGTAAAATAGAGAATCAGTTTCGCGAGCTTGAACATTTAAGGCAGATACAAAACAGCTGCCAATGCAATAACTAATGATACCAAATTGGATATTATGTTTTGAGTTTCAGGAAAACCCACATACTTTTGGTCGACAATCTTTGATATTAGGCATTTACCGATTATTCGAACATTAAAAGAAAATAAAATGCATCCCTATAAAATAATAGCAACTTGTGAAAAAATGATAGCAATGTTAGGTAATATGGTGATCCAATTTGAAAATCTTCACTGGATGCGAGAATATACGCAATACCCTGAAAAGGTTAATGTTTGGACAGCAATTGTTGGCGATCATATCGTAGGTCCCTTTTTCATTGATGGCAATTTGAATAATATAATTATTTAACACTGCTTCAAAATAATGTCGTGCCAACTTTAACGAACTTATATCCCGATCCAGCAAATCCACAAGTTCCAGCGAATATGATATGGTTTCAGCAAGATGGAGCCCCGTCCCATTACCAAATCTTTGTCCGGTAGGGATAGGGAGGTGAGGTTCGATGGAATGGCCAGCACGATCCCCTGATCTGACATCGATTACAAGATCTGAAAATCTGAAAATTCGGTTAGAGAAAATCCATCGAATTTCTGGGAATATGTTCACAAAAAAAGAGGTACTTCACATATTCCAAGGCTCATGCTCTTAATACGCAACTTCTGATAGTATAGTTAACGGGTATTCTGACTTTTTTAGTTGTGTTTTCGTACAAAATTCAAATAAACCTGCCAGTATCACTCGTCAATCCCTATCAAACCCTAATATTTCCAACAAGAAGTTTGAAGAGGAGGAAATTAGTACTGTGTTGCGTAAACTCAAGGCAAAATTTACTTGTGGTTATGATAACATACCTAGCTTCTTTGTAAAAAACTGCGCTAATATACTTGCATTCACTCTTTGCAAAATATTTAACATGACCCTAAAAACAAACGTATTCCCTGAGGTCTGGAAGTTGTCAAAAATCATTCCTATATTTAGAACTGGTAAGATCAATGACATTACTAACTACCATTGCCCTATTATCCAACTTTCGAGATGGCAGTGTACAATAGAATTTCGCCAAGAGTAAACAATTTAATTTCAGAGAATGAACATGGTTTTATTTGTCAAAAATCAACCGTTACAAATCCAATAATTTATATAATTCCCACATAGAATATGTTCAAAGGTCATTTCTAAAATATTTATCATTTAAATTGGATGGCAGATATCCAAATAGATTTGCATTGTTGTCCCTTTTTAATCGTAGAAAATATAATTCCTGTATATTTACTTACAAATTAGTCAATGGTAAAATAAACTTCTCAGAATTGTTAAACTACCTAAATTTTCATATCCCACGCATTGAAAGAATTTCTGTAATCGAATAATTTTATTTTATTTATGTTAATTTTTGTAATAAATCGGAAAACATTTAATATTTCCGAAACACTTAGGAATAGGACATAGTACATAAAATATGTCTAGAATTTTCTGAAGAATCCAAAAATTGAAAAATATATAGGGTGTTGCATGAAAAATAAGAAAGTTGGTAATGACCACTATTACATGACACACCCTGAATAAAAAATTTTTGATAAAAAAAATGCGCAACTAGAAATACGAATCAACGTGTCCGAGCGTTTTTTCGAACACGCCCTCATTTATTTATTACCGAATTTATTCCATTTGGCTGTTTCACACTGTATGTATAATTGGCTAACCTGTTGCTTTCATTGGATAGGTAAATTTATAATAAATAATGTTATTCTAAAATAATATATAGAGTGTTGTATCTGAAAAAATTTAGTAAATTGAACCTAAAATTAGTCATATTTAAAACATGGTTGAAGACTATCTGTCCAAAATAAATCAGTTCTATCACAACCATTCGTTAGTTTGCTATCTTATAATTCTGTATTTTAAACAGCCTACCGAAATTATCATAATTTAATTAGAGGTCTGCATCATTCTCTAATTTCACAAAAGAAAATGCTTAGCAACCATGTAATATTTTGTAAAAATATTTTAGGGTTGAACACAATATTACCACACCATTCTAAAATTGAAATATAATACAGGTTCTTCTATTTAAAAAATATACATTTTTATTTGTCACAGTAACGCAACACTCTGTACATTCAAAAATATTTTTAAAATATTTCTTTTCAAAATCCATGTAACTGTTATTTGAAGCTTGTTTGCCTGTCTATAACACAAATTGAAATATTCAGCAATTACGCACTAATAGGGCACCCTGTATTTATCTTGATTATCTTCGTCAATTCGTCATTTCTCTACAAAAAAAAAAAAACTAAATGAATGAAAATTTATAAAGGACTTCGATGATTGAATTCCTTTCGAAAATACATCCATGATTTCTTTTTAAGAACAGGAAGTTTCTAAATTGACTTTTTTGATGTTCTATGAATAGACGCTCGAACCGTTTTAGAATTAAAGAACAGGGTATAGAGTGTCGATGGATAATGAAAATACTGTTCAAACAGATTTATGTGTGGATGGAAGTGATAATAATAAATCCATACAACGGAGATAGAACATGGCAGATCTTATTTTTGCATTTCAAAACATAATGTTCGACATTTAAAGGTTGTACAAGGTGATAATTTTTAAAGGAAGCAAAATTTTCTAAAACAATTTAAATAAAAATAAGCAATATTTGCTCAGTGTGTCTACGAGTACGAAAAACTTTTTTTATGATTCATTTTATTAAAAACATTCACTCTTTATGAAAGGATCTTTATAGTAATTCAAATTTTCCAATAAACCTGCAAACAAAAATTCTCAAAGTTTATGAAAAATACATTTTTCGAAAGTATTGAAAATTTTGGGAAATATAATTAGGTGGTTTGGAAAAATCTGAGAATTTTTTTTAGAACAGTAAACAATAGAGCTAAAAAAATTACTTCAACAAATTAGTTTCACTTTAGAAAGTTATGGACACAATATATCTGAGTACAATATGTATCTATGAAAAAAAAATTATAGATTTTGTCATTTATTAAATTAAAATTCTGTTTTTGCCAAAGTTTGAATAAGCGAAATAAACAAATTTGTAATATTTTGGTTAAATTCCAGAAACGACAAACCATCTTGACAGTTAAAAAAATCTAGTATGTAAACGTTTCTAAGAAATTTAAATTATTAAATAAAAGCACGTGTCTAATTATTCTAATAATATTGCTCTAAAAGCAATTAATTTTTCAAAAATTATTTCAATGGAATTTTTCTAAACAATTAATATTCCTTATATCGATTATAATGTATAATTTGATGGCTGGTCGTAGGCATTTAAAATACCGAATTTGCATGCCATATAACAATTAAAACGAACAGGGTATGTAATTTGATATACAATGTGATCATTTGATAACGAACTATATTACAAATCTAACAAATGAGGCTGTCATCTATCACACAAGGGTCTGTGTTAATAGTTTTATTCTAGGTTTGTTTTGGTACTCTTCGAGAATTGTTCCAGAACCATGCGCGGAACTATTGGCGCAATAGTCCTTTATTCTAAACATTTCTGTATCAATTTCATTTGCACTCAAAACCAAAACACTACTGGAACAGTTAAATATTAAAAAGTAATTTTTAAATAAAAAAGAAGAAATATTAAAGGGTTAAGAAAGAGGCCATTCAATACTGAAACACTTAGATAAATTAACATAAACAAACTTATAACATAACATCATCTAATCAAATGCCTCATTTTTATTCGTCTTTTGAAAAGAGCGCAAGTGCGAACATATCAATTCTGAAACAGTTCTTGCTTTGGGTCAGAACCGGCATTATTGTTCGAGAATGGTGTGAAACCATTCCCAAAAATACCAAAACACAGAATATACAGGTTCGGAAACCAAAACATCGAATATTTGCTGCGCATGCCACAAAGGTTCTGAAGCAGTTACTAACGTGAACCAAAACAAAGTTTCTTTGTTCTAACAGCAGTACAGAATCGTATTTGCATGCGCATGTGTAGTATGATTTAAACATCTAACAAAAAATCATATTGAACATTCGCATATAAATTCAGAACGGTTTTGTAAACGGTTTTGCACCGCTGTTGAAAAAAAGTTAATCAAAAACCTTTATTATCGAATTGATATAATTATTGAGTGAGTGTTTTGTATTACATATTTTTTCTGACTGTGGTCAATGTGTAAGTATTCCGAAAATATTTTTGGATCTGTCACATGTACTAAATAGATCACATTCTACAGGAGTTGGATATTTGTCTTCCACAACGACCTTCTAAGAACTATCGTGGGACTGTGTTTACACAGTTCCAAACCAGCTTTTAGTCAACTTGGTTTGGGCCCAGGGCTTTGAGGGCTACCTGACAGTTCGAAAAGATCTTTATAGTCTTGTTAGCGGGAAGAAAATTAATCAGCTCTCTCGCTCTCAATTTTATAGCGATTAATTCTACATGGAACATCGTGGTCACTCTGATATAGATATTGTAATGGAAGCTATTTTCAATTAGTCTAGTCATGCTATCTAACTTATTTGGGACTTTATGGTCTCCAATATTTCGTTTCCAAGAATATTTAATAGAATAAATCAACCTATGAAACCCCCTTTACATATACTTGTGGAGTCAGTCGCCGTCAATTATCGTGAACAATTTCCTTCTAAAATTTGTTAGATACACCTATCTAGAATGTACTATAATGACAATGAAGCATCCGTAAAGCTTAATAAATAACCATAAGACACTTTTATCATGAAGATTACCACTGTGGACTACCAAAGGTCAAAGTACCAACATACATGGGGAAATCCAGGTTCAATTAAGAATTAATACAGCAAAGTTTACTTAAACTGTTATTGTTGCTGGTATGGAAGAGTATGTTATGAACTAACATGTCTTTCAGTTGGATTTTAAGAACATATTGATCAAATTTGGAAAGGAAGAGGTATTCCTCATTGATATGAAAATAATACCGTGCCAGTAGGTGAAGAGGACGATACTTGGTACCTGGTGGAAGTTAAACCATTATAACAGCACAGATTCAAGAACCTTTGTAAGAAGGGACACCTGTCATGATGGAACCTGTAAACCACGATGAAGAGTTTGATTGAAAAGGAGTTGGTCGCCACTGCAAAAGAAACTCTAGAATGTGTTAGGAGCTTGTGATGAGTGTAATGTTGCTTCCCTAACAGTTGTACCTTGACTAGTTCTAAACTTTAACTCAAATTAACGTCGGAGAGAGGGTCGTGGAATGACAATAATAAGCGGTATTCCAGGAAACTGTGGTGGTTTAATTTCGGTTACTGTGAATTTACAGCAATTAAAGCACTTTAAAGAAATTAGTGATAACTTAAATATAAAGAAATGCGTTAAAATTCATGCACAATATTATTATTATTATTCCAATTGGTACCAATCGTTTACAGCTTTTATAAATGATACACATGCATCTAATTAAGAATAGCAGCCTTTTTAATTATAGAAAATAAAATAATAGTATGTAACATGCAAAGCGTTCGGAGCACAATAGTGGTACTTCCTTGGTAATAAAGCAAAGCCCAAAGCCTCATAAGTTAGGTAACCGAAGAGTGAAGAAGAGTGTAGAATGAAGAGCGAAAAATGAAGAGCGAAGAGAATATAAGCAGTCTAAGTTAAATAAGAACCGTCTTACTTGTGTGCCAGTGGTCCATGCAGAATGGTGGTGATAGCATATACCCTGAGGTGAATGTACCTTATGAAACCAATGCAGTAGCAGCGATTAAGCGATTAGGTAAGCAGGTCTATCTTAGATTAATTTAGTCCAATGTAAAACAGTATATAACCAATTTTTGAGTAATAAATACCAGCCCAAGATGAGGTGGCCTACAAGAAAGAACAGAAAGTATAAATAAAAGCCTTAGACAAAACAAAATGGATGACAGAAACCATAGATGACTTACCACGTGGTGTAGGTTGGCCTTTAAGATAATGTAAATAGGTAAGGAAATAAATTTAATAATCCACAGAATGTGATTTCAGACTTCTGAATATATTTTCTTTCCTTAGAGAGATGATTCATTTACTTTATTGAGTGCAAAAAATCCGAAATAGAGGACGAAAATAATAGCACATGCTACAAGTTGCTAACACAAAAGCAGAATGACCAGAAGCTTGAAGGACAACCAGGCTGACCACTGGTCAGTGATGGTATCCCTGTCATTTTAAATATTTGTCACTACTGAAACAGACCTTAACTAAAAGAAGAATTAGTTGGTGATCTAAACAGGCTTGTCAGTAGAGGCCTAACCGAAAGAAGGTATGAGAAGAAGAAGTAATAGAAAAAATAGAAAGAAATGATTTGGAATATAAACAAATAAAATAATGGACTTTTATATTAATTATTTAATTGGCTGCTATTGTGTTTTATTATATGAGAAGTAAGTGATGCATTTTTAATTATCGCTTCCAATAATCATTATGAAGGCAGTAAATTATAATTGCAAACTATGGTATATCAAATAAATACACTTATTAGTTTAAACCCGTAACAAATGTATCCTAAACGTTAATAACACAGGTTTACAAAAAAAGTCCGGACTATTTGACCAGATCATGGTATTTCTAGGTATTTTGGCATCTTAAATCCAATCCCAGGGTCAGCTTTGCCCCATCACGTCAGAAAAACCAGATTTTAAGGTCATTTAGAGGTCAAAATGGTGATTTTTTGGAACTGGCTCCGGGACAATTTCTCAAGCGATCTGTTAAGTTGAAGAGTAAATGTGTAAGGTCGAGAATACCTTCCAAACATTCGAAACCATTTCCAAATCTCGACCAGGACCAGCGCAGGGCCAACCATGTGGATAAAATGTTGTCATGATCGTTGTATCTCGCGAATTTCGATCTCCCTTCCAAGGTTCTCAATTTCAGTGATCCATTTGCTGTGAGATAATGCCAGTGGATCCAGCACTGACCCAAATGGCCCTAGAACTTTGCCAGAACATTGGAGTTATGCTCAAGTGGTTCGAGGTATTTGAGCTCGTAAATTTTGCTTCCCTTGCCAACACATAGAATTTTGGCGATTGAGTTATCGTCAGTTAATGCCAGCACTTCTCAAAGTGCTCCTAGAACATCGTCCAAAAATTGGGTGGAGTATACTGTCAGGAGCAAAATAAGGTTGAAGAAAATGGCATGAGGATCCCAACCCGCAACTTCAGAGTTTGCCACCTTTGTTCTGATGAGGCAGGCCATTGGAATTCAATCCCTCTGATAAGACTTCATATTCCACCAAGTGAATTGGTGTGGCTATCATACAATATTTGCTACTATGAATTAGAGTCTGCTGATAAACTGAGTTCTGCTAGCTTCACGAAACCGTAACGGAAGCTGAACTCACCCAATCTAACTTATCCTTAACCGCACCGAACCTAACATAAACCTTAGACAACGTTAGCTGATCCCAACCGTAACCTGACCTCACCAACTCTAAGCTCAACCGAGTTTCACCTGACTCAACCTAACCTAACTTCACTATCGTCGCGGAGCCTTGTCGCCGGGAATTTAGGAAGCGGGATTCGTGACAGTGGTCTATTGAACGTATTTTCGTTGTCGAGAATTCTACATCTTGAGTCAGCTCTGGCGGGAGAAGCACCTGATCGATTCGACGTTCTGGCAAGGTTCTATAGTTTTTTAGATCAGTGCTGAGTGGACCGCCGTTCGATCAAAGCAAATTTATCGTCAAATTCTCGCATCTTGGCGGGAAACTTGAAATTCGTAACTTGGTAATTACGGAGCCACTTCCTACCCACTGGGCCGGACCTAGGCAGCACACGTAGCATGAGACAAACATTTTGGCAAGATTTTGGGTCCTTAAGGTTAATTCTGGGTGGACGGTCATTAACTCACAGCAAATGCATCGTCGCAATCGACGCTTGGCAGTGGAATAGAAAGTCGCCAGTTAGTAACCCCCTGAGCCAGTTCTCCACCTTGGGCCAGACCTGAGCGGGACACCAAACATAACTCCAATGTTCTGGCAAGGTTCTAGAGCCATTTGGGTCATTGCTGGATCCACTGGAATTATCTCACAGCAAATGGATAGCCGAAATTAAACACCTTGGCAGGGAGATCAAAATTCGCGAGATACAACCAACATGGTAACATTTATCTTCTGGGCTGTCCCTGTGATAATCCTGGTCGAGATTAGTGCCCCCTGTCCAATGTTTGGAAGGTATTCACGACCTAGACAGTTACCCCTCAACTTAACAGATCGCTTGAGAAATTGTCCCGGAGCCAGTTCCAAAAAATCACCATTTTGACCTCTAAATGACCTTGAAATCTGGGTTTTCTGACATGATAGGGCAAAACTGACCCCGGGATCGGATTCAGGATGACAAAATACCTAGGAATGCATGCCATGGTCC
Source organism: Psylliodes chrysocephalus (assembly GCA_927349885.1). Taxonomy (NCBI): domain Eukaryota; kingdom Metazoa; phylum Arthropoda; class Insecta; order Coleoptera; family Chrysomelidae; genus Psylliodes; species Psylliodes chrysocephalus. The sequence continues at coordinate 18,509,159 of OV651815.1, read as the reverse complement.
GGTCAAATAGTCCGGACTTTTTTTTGTAAACCTGTTAAACTAATCAATTAAGAAAGTGATCAGAATCGGAACCTGTGTACCAGTAACCTACATAATTCGTCAGACAACAACTTTCGATAATTCTAACAACAAATTTGAGCAAACGGACTTTTATCGTCGAAATGGTGACATTTTTGTACGAAAGGGAGGAAAAACAGGAAGCACTTCTGTTGTTTAAAACAAAATTGACATTGGTGACGTCAGGCCAATTTGTCAATCAGCTTGAAGGTTGCCAATGTTAAAGGTAGAGCTGAAAGGATTGTTCGGGAAATGGAGGAAGAGAGTATGATAAAACCTTCTACCAGCCTATGGGTCTCTTCGGTAGTCCTTCAGGTCTAGTGTTACCAATGTTACCAATGTTACCAAGAATGACAGTTATCTTCTGCCTCGAATCGATGATATCATGGACACATTAGCTGGAAGTAAACTGTTTTCTACTTAAGACTTGAAGTATGGACGACAAAGAAGAGATAGTTTTGTTTAATAATATTATATGTCTAAAATGCGATGAAGAAGGTTAAATAACTCCTTCCCTACCCACTGCCACCTAGTTGAGATAGAGACATTAAGCATCTCTAGTGCTTTGAATGTACCTTACTGACTCCATAAAAAATAATCAAAATTAAGCATTTTCTTGCAGATCATTAATTCCTTCAATATACTCTACATAATCATTTATTTATTATAAATAACAAAAAATACCGCAGTTGCATATACATAATAGAACCTTGAAAAAACACGTTACCTTAATTTTAATGTTTATTTTTAGCTTCTAAAGAATGTATTAGTAACTTGTTCATTAAGGCAATTTTTCACACTGTCAATTATTTCAGTTATTTGGAGAATTTTATGCCTTCTTTTTTTATGACCTTAAGACATTAATTATTATAATTAATAATTAGGTAAATTGAGTTTTAAATATTTTTATTTTTGGAACAATTTAATCCTAATTAAATGACTAATTAAATACAAGACTGTATACAAAGTAAAACAGAAGGATGTTTCCTGTGCCAATTAATTCTGGAGTAGAATTTTTAAAATATGTGGCATCATAGGCGCTGTCATATGCTGGTAAGGTGGGGCGTCTGTCCCCTGGATTTGTGATTTGTAATATTTTCGCTATGGCTTTCAAATATAGCCTGCGGAGTTTTGCCCCATATGTGCCACCCATTTAAAATAAAAAAGCTTTTAGAGTCGGGACTACACGGTTGATTGTAATATAGAACTAAAAACCCTTCCAACAGTTTATAGATTTTGCTGGATTTCGGCAACTAGGAAAGAGTGGGTAGGCATATTTCAATCAATGGTTTATAGATTATTTAAATATTTATTGTATTTCTCATGTTAATAATATCTCCGGTTTACAATGTTACATGACCTAGAAGATTTATTGCGCAGCAAAGAAATTGTTTCCACGACTTTAAGCTAGGAAGATCATCCTTTCTATTTGGTTTGCTCTCAATTGTAGTGCCCTTGGAACCTGTAGTGCTACACATTCAGTCCTGCTTACAAAATCTACATTCACTTTCTCTAATAGTCCACGTTTACTAAGGTGTCCTTTGGGTCGGCAATGCGTGGTAAGGATCCCTATTACTATTTATATTCTGTTCTTGCTAAGACATATACAATTTTTTAACCTCTTCTGATTAACCGGCCAGAAATATTTTCGCCTCAAGAGAACATTCCAATTGTTAGTTTTTTAACTTAATAATTCTTTTTTATTATTTTATAATATTGTGTTACTGCTTATAGTGTAAAACAGTTGAAGTCCCATAAAGTTTGAGCATCTTTCCTTGCGAGAGTGTCGGAAATCTCGTTAAACTTTTACCTCGGGTCATGGGACCCAAGTAAGAGAAACGGTATTTTCCTCGCCTAGCTCATTTAGTTTTCTAGGCATTTGCAGACCTTTTTTGAGCAGATTACGTAAGAGGTCAGTAATTTAATGGCTATTTAGCTATCAGACACGATGATAAACTGCGATAGTTTTTACCGATGTTGAACTGGATGCACTTTTAATGGCATGAATTTCTGCCTAAAAGATGCTTACGTATTTACTTTCAGAGTACTTATAATTCTAGGACCATATATTCCTATTCCAGTACCTTCTGTGGTTTTGAAACCATTTGTATACCATTGTATTGCTTGCTTCTTGTTTCATTTATTTCTATTTCATTGAATACAGCTCTGTAGTGCTACAAAACTGTTCTTCTTTCTCATTTTGTGAAGGGGGATATCACAATTAGTTTCCATCCTGGATCTAATAGACATACGATTTTGTAGGTTATGGATATAAACATGTAGTAATCGGTTTTTGTTAAAAATGGAATATGTATGATTCTATGTGCTTCGAGACGAACTGTTTATGGTTCCCAAATATTGTATTTCTACTTGAAATGGTTTAACAGTTAGTAAGGTAATCCTAATACAAACTCCATAGCTCGTCATAGACATCTCCAACTTTTAAATCAATTTTACGCAAAACAATATTTTTGGACACAACACGTTTGTCCTCTTAGCCAGGTAGGTAATAATAAAAAAGGATTTAGCACTCGGAAACTCGGTACCCCCAAAAGAGACAGAGTTTGCTGGGGTCCCAGCTTTGTACTTAACGATCGGACTGGTTCGGCTTACGAATGGTTTGGATTAGGAGTAGTTTATATTTACTTGCGTAGATGACTAAAAACACGTCTTTTTGACATCTGCGAAAATTACTAGATAATTTACATGAATCTAAACATTTAAAGCTTGATTCGAATTTCGGTCAACAAGTCAACAAGTCAACAAGTATTGATCATATTTTTAAAAAGAGATAGATTTTTTTTTAATTTAATCCCAATCAAATTAAAAAATATAACTTCTTAAAAGCTCCAACATATCAAATTCAAACTTACGAATATATGGGACATTATTTTTACTACATTCGTTATTTTATTCTATTTCATGGTAATTTGTACTCTTTTTCAAAATTCACCATAGTTTGTATCTAATATTCTGTACGTTATATATTTTAGTTTTTAAATTTTTTTGATTTTTTTATGCACTTTAATAATATTTATTTATACCCATACACATGCTTGACCTTCTGCGGGTTTCATATATTTATTAATCATTATATGTCTTATTAATTATTGTATGATATTGTAAACTTTAAAATCAATGAATATTAGTATTTTATAAATTGAAAAATATTTTTTTTTTTTTTTTTTCGGATCAATAGCCGATATTTTTTCGGAATTTTAAACCGATCTATTCTTAGAGGTTATTTAAATTCATTAAGATAGTTCAACTGTTACTAATTGGAGTTATAACAGATTATAATCTCAAGCTTTGTCAAAGTTTATCAAGCTCGTAAATTGTATTAAATGTTCTCGCAACCAAAATCTATCAATGCCTTGAGAGAAACGTGTGTGTCTAGAAAACGTGTTATTTCTCTATTATGAATGGCCGTATCCTTGTAATCTCAAATGTTCACTTCCTGCAAGAATGCCAAAAGTACGTCAGCCCATTGTCTATAATGTTAATACGTGCAACTATTATGTATATGGCCGCGGTCCAAAAATCGAGTGGCTCTCTGCCATACTTCATTATATTTTAGGGCTTCTATTTCACACACCCATTACAGCTGGAAATAGTTTTAGCGAATAAAAGGGGTCTATTATTAAATATTATGTAACCCTTCTGCGGATATAAACCTGCCAGGTGAGATACATATTTAGTACGTAAATGCCTAAAAATAAAAAATGAAACATTGATTTATATATTTAACCCACGAAAATAAAAATAAAACTCAACTTTAAAGATACAAGTGTTTTAGTGCAAACATTTCCAATTGATTTCATTCATTCAAAGTATTTGTTTCTATTTTTCAATAATATTAACTTAATACCAATGTTACATTCTGATGATCTACATAATATATAAATGTAAAAGGTTATCCATCTTCTTAAATTTGCTTGAAGTAGTGACGATAAAGAAAATAAAAAATCTGGTACCATATATAATTTATAAAAACAGGGATGATGAGCTGAGTTGTCTTAAAGAACAATTGTTATCTAATGTTACTTATATGTTTTTCTATTCCATAGATATTAATTTTACACTTTACTTTTGTTTCATTTTAATTCCACCCAAACTATAACTTTTTTCTTCTTATATATGACAATTACACTTATTCCTATTCTTCACTTTCTTATTTCTTCTTTTCACCAACACCCTTTAGACTCTTACTTTAGAACACTACATGAACAAATTTGTTTATGTTCATTTCATAAGATGTAGGTTAATTATGCACGTCTCTCCACCTATCCTCTTAGTCTTGATTCAGCTATAATGACTGTAGCATTTAAGTTCACTACTCGTTTTGACACTTATATAATTTTTGTATTCAAAATTCATTAGTTCATAATAGCTTTGTTCGCGAAGCCTATCGGCGACATGTTCACGACAGATGAGCATGCGCATTTTGATTTTAAGCGTTCGATTTTCATCTCTGCAAATAAAGCTAATATAATCTTGTAATTTAGTTTTACCGTTGAATTATGCTTCACATCACATATCATTTGTCGTTTTGCAGAAATGTTATTAACATAAAAAACATTATGATACCTTATTTACGCAATAGCAATTGTATCATTCTAACACTGTTTTAAGTTCGGGTGTAGAGATAATGATAATTCTGTTTCTAATCTGGGCAAAGTCCTTTAGGTCTTCATTTTGGAGATTTCCTTTTACACCTGTTATACAACATTCCAAAACTCGGTTTGATCGCTGTAGTTGAATCAAACTTCCACACTAGCTCTCAAATTTTAACTAAAATCTTGTGACTTAAGTTATGCTGTCTCTTAACCAATATCCTATTACTGATTTATTTACCAGTGGATTCTTATTCTGACCGTTACCAATTGTGGTTGTGTCACTTGTACCTTAAACCATTTTTGTCGTCCCCACTACAACCACCCCCTCATTTCACTTATCCTTCCTATTTCATTTTCATTCAATTCTCTCACTTAATTTTCAACTCAATGTACATTAAGGTATGCATATTAAATTTTCTCGTTTTTGTCTATGTTGTCATTGAATTTATTTGTAGGCCAGAGATGATGGCTATTTAGCCGAAACCTCCAATAGATAAAAGAACACAGAACCCGTAAGACCAACCCCACGCATGGCTGCTGTTACCACAGCTCGCAAGATCATAGATATGCGCACTATTGTTGGATTACTAACGGGACATTGCTTGTTAAAACTCTGGGTGGTCAACTGGTAGTATTTAAAAGCATATGCTCAATTAAGTCACTAGAAAATTCGCTCCACCCGCCCCTTAATATGCAGATATGTTTTTGATTTACTTTTATTAATATCAGCTTTCCTAAAATCTCCCCTATCATATCATAGCTAGGCGAGGTGTTAATGGTCCAGCTTCATGCATCTAAAACCGACTAGTATAATAACTTCTTCATAGCTAGACTAGCCTTTAACCGCTACCTAGCGGTATCTTATACCGCCAGTGTTGAGTTTTCCGCCTTAATTTTTGAAATGAATTTTTGCTGACGTTTAGACTCTCAGTACCTTTTAAGTTTACGTTGATGCATAGGTACATTAGTAGCGCGCTGGCCGCTGGCGGTCAGTGGAATAACACGTGTAAGTTAAGAGCGATTTTATGAGATAGCGGTATTACATAGTAGCGTAAATGCCGGAATTTTTGTTATTGTTTCTTTTATTTTTCGGTTTTTTTAGGATGTTTCTTTTACAAAGATGTTACAGAGGGCGGGGCCATCGTCGATGTATCCGATGATCCAAAATTTGAGGAATGGTGCTTGAATCAACTAGAGGAAGACAATAATTTCATGAGCGATGAGGATGAAAGTTACGTCTCTGAAAATGAGCATGATACAGAATCGGAGCAATCCAGAAATGAAGTCATAGAAAAGAACATAAGAAAGGAAACAATGAACTTAAAGAAAATCTAAGAAGACAAGATTTTTTTACGGGCGTCACAAGATAAACACTACGAAATGGTCAAAGCAGCCGCCACCAGCTAATTTTAGAACAAAAAGTCACAATTTGGAAGAAAATGCAAGCTCTCTGCAAGTATGAGAATTACTATTTAACGCAGATATGTTGCATGAAGTTGTGCATTGGACAAATCGTAAACTTTCTCAAATTCGGACAAAGTACAAGGACCAAGACCATTCACCATTGAAAGATGTATATGTTGCAGAGATGAGAGCTTTGGGATTGCTTACTTACACAGAAGTTTTTAAGGCAGAAAGAGAGAGTTTAGAGGGTTTTTTTGCTACTGATGGCACTGGAAGAGATGTATTTAGGTATACAATGTCAAGAAGAAGGTTTGAAACTTTATTAGTCGCACTGAGATTTTATAATGATACGGATAGTAGAGAGAATGAAGGAAGATAGAGCTGCAGCTATTTCTGATCTATTGAGGAAGTTAATTGATAATTCTCAAAAAACTTTTTCTTGGAGGCATTTGTTTGCGTGGATGAGAGCCTAGTAGGTTTTAGAGGCCGATGCGGATTCGTAATGTACATGCCAAAAAAGCCTGCAAAATATGGCATAAAGATCATGTGCCTCACAGATGCCAGAAATAGTTATTTATATAATGCTTACATTTATTATGGAAAAAGTTCGTATATTTATGGATTATCAGCAGAAGAAAAAAAATTACAGGTTCTCACACAGTCTGTGGTAAGGTTAGTAAAACCCATAGAAAAGATTAACAGAAACGTGACAGTAGATAATTGGTTTGATAGTTTACAACTTGTGACAGAATCACAAAACAGAGGACTTACATTTTTGGGTAGATTGAAAAAGAACAGGCCGATGATTCCTGCCTCTTTTTTGCCAGACAAAAAAAAAGAAGTCGGTAGTAAATTATATGGATTCAAAGAAAATATTACTCTGCTTTCCCATGTTCCCAAGAAAAATAAGGCTGTATTGCTAATATCTTCAATGCACCATTCTCCAAAAGATGACCCAGATACCGGAAAGCCAGAAATGATTGCCGATTACAATATAACCAAGGAAGGTGTAGATATCTTAGATAAGAAATGCGAAAATTATTTTTCTTGTAGGAGGACTCGCAGATGGCTTATGGCTGTTTTCCTACAAATTATGAATATGTGCTCAATCAACGCCTACATTTTGTATCAAAGGTATAAGAATTACAAACCAATAGATCGCTCCAACTTCCTCAAAATACTGGCAAAAAGTCTGATCACACCATTTATGCAACACCGATATAATGAAAACCTTATATTTCCAAGAGAGCTAATAAGTCGTATGGAGTGTTTACTGCAAATAGCAGAAGATCCCGAAGAAAAATATCCGAACGATGAGCACTGCAAACTAAAAAGACATGTTTCTTATGCCCCTACAAATTGAAGCGGAAGACATTTTTTGTTTGTCGAGAATGTGAAAAACCAATTTGTTTGGAACATGCTAAAAAAATTTGTAACAATTGTGTAAAAAATCGAGAAAAATAAAGTATACATATTTGCCTATATAGAATATACCAATTTGCCTATATAGAATTCATCCATTATTTGGTTTGTTTAAGATGTTTATTTTAGCCTTTTGGTTTTATTTTTGCAATTAATAATAAAGAAAGAACAAAACAAATAAGGTCGTTTCAATTTTCGAAAAAAAAAAAAAAAAAAAATAGGTAATACCACATATTATGTATAGCGGTATCTCATACCGATGGTAATAAGTGTGAACATTTTTCAGCGTAGCGGTTAAAGGTTAGCTAAATTTTAAAACTCTTCCCACATTAAAATCCACATTAACATGGTATCTTCACATTCTACTTTTGCAGATAACGCTTGCAGACGACGTCATAGTATGTTACATAGTATATTGTTATGGCTTGTCAGATACTCTGCGACCTAAAAAGTCTATTGTGTCTCAATCTGCCACTAAGTGTCGAAGTCTATAACGACCCTTCAAATCTTATCTTCTCAAGCAAGTATAGTCTTTGTAGTAGCGTCCAGCAAAATTAATCGCCATCTGATATGCCTCAGGTGTGCTATTCCTTATAAGACCACACATTCTGCAAGAATGCAAGAATGGTTTCATCCTCCTCACAAAATATGCACTAATTTTCTTCTACTAGTCCTTGTTTCATAAGGTGTCCTTTAAGTTAGCAATCTCCCATGAAGGACCACTTTAATATACGTAACTTGTTTCATAATACCATGGCTTTCGACAATCGATAACGTCAAATCTAAAAAAAAATTGGTGGTGTATGCACAGTGACTCCAGATTTAAATGCATTGGCTCCCAATTGTGTTGTTTTTGTAATCCCTCAGTTTTACTTCCATTGATTGCATAATTTCTTCTATATTATATAATTTACCGCGGTATTATTATATTTCGTAAGCGCTTTTCTTCAAGGAGTTTTTTTTATTGAAAAGTCCTTGAGTCTTTCTGGAGTAGGAGGTGGTTATCATGTTATTCTGACAGATGATTCTGCTTCTTTTAATAACTAATTCACTGGTATATGAAACGATATGATAGGTGGTTTTTTTTTTCTGAGCCCCTTCGGAGTGTATCCTGAGGTTTCAGTTCATTTAGGGTTCTGTTAACAGATGTCCGACATTGATCAAAATATTCCAATCATTTCCAAACGTGACACAAACTATCATCCTAAATATCAAACTTTATAAAAATAATTATTCAATTATTTAACAAAAAAAAAAAACAATATTTTATGTTTTGCGAGGATCTGTTGAATACTAGTATTTAAAAAAAAAAATGTTAATATTCTAATTTAGTGATGATGTAATTTTGGTTCCATTAACAATTAAAGCGATAGTAGACTTTTGAGTGCGTTTTATAAAATTGGGTTTACCTAAAATATATCGTTTTCTTAACTTTTGTAAATATATTCCTAAAGTAGATAACATTCATCAAATATACAATCATTTAGTTACCAAATACATTTAAACTATTTTTTATGACATACACCAATAGTTAGAAAAAAAACATGCAAAAACGTATGTCAAATTCAATAATGTTTTTGTTAAAAGTTAATTTACAAGTTAATTGTCAGTGGAATCAAAATTGCGTCACACTAATACCTATGGCGTATAGTTTGTTTTCGAACGTATGGCAACTAAAAAAAACTCAACTGCAAGAAGAAATCATTTGCCTGACTTTTTATGAGCCCATAATTCTTTCTTGCAATTACCGTAATACTTTCAAGGAAACAGAAGGTACATCGAACAGGTGGGGTGAGTGGGTTGACCTACTGAAATTCTTTGAGGATCGTTGAAAATGTGGGCGGTATGCTTTCATATTTATAAATATAGGATTATACCACACAAGAATCAATTAGATTAGAGTTGAAGTTTTCGATGCGACAACTATTGAAATATCAAGGTTGTCAAATTGTTGGAATTACACAGCATTAATGTTGGGAGTATTTGTCATGAAAACCTAGTTCTAACTATAAATAAGGCCATGTAAAAAAACTGGTTTTTTTGCTTTTTACTTTTTAATTGTCTTAGAATATCGAAGGACCAGAATAAAATTCAAATGATTTTTTTTTAATTCAATTAAATTTACTTGTCATTAATGGCTTTGCATGTATTTAAAATTGTTTGGCTAGACATCTATTGAGTCGAGACTAATGCCGTGTGACGACTCTGCCCCCCGGCACCCCCCATTTGTTCGTTATTTTACTCTCAAATGTTATTATTTACCACAAGTTTTACTTTAAATTGTATACTTACTGTAATTGGCATTTTTTCCTCTAGTAGTAAAAGTGATCGTCTAGTTTATTAATTGAAAAATGTATATACCCACGTTGTAATAATGTTAATTAAGGTAAACCAGGATTCGATGCAAAGTTTGGTGCAAATTAATAAATAAAACCAGACAAATTTATATTTAAAGTCTTTTATTTTTCATACTTTAAATGTGATACAATAATTAACAAAATATATTACCATTTGGTACTATTTACTGAGTTCTCACTTGAGTCCCGTTCAAACGCAGACCATATTCAACAACAACACACAATAAACACCCTTAAGAATGAACTTGGGGAGTACACAATCACAGGGAAGGAAACAGTAAGGGAACTCTTCAGGGTTCACTTTCCTGGTGCACAAACCATAGCACACACACCGGATAACCGGAATCTAAACGGACTGGAAGCTCATAATAGAGCCAACAGGGAAGATTGGAGGATAGCCAAACAAGTGGTGAACTATGATAAACTGAAATGGGCAATTAGCTCATTCGAACCATATAAATCACCGGGCATGGACGGGATTTATCCAATAATGTTACAAAGAGGTCCTGATATTTTATACAGCAGACTCTGTAACATACTCAGAAGTAGCCTGGCTTTTGGACACATACCAAAAGCTTATAGAAATATTAGGGTAACTTTTATACCAAAACCTGGGAAAATGGGACAGGAAACGGCAAAGTCCCTAAGACCAATAAGTCTTATGTCCTACGTACTTAAGACTTTGGAAAAACTGCTAGATAGGCATATTAGAGACGGGATATTGGTTCAAAGGCCAATATACCAAGACCAATACGCCTATAGTGCAGGAAAATCAACTGAAACAGCTCTCCATCAACTAATAAAAAGGGTGGAGAACACACTGGAAAACAAGGAGGTAATGCTGGGAGCATTCTTGGATATCGAGGGTGCATTTGACAATACCTCCGTTGAATCGATCATTAGATCTCTCAAACACAGAGGAATCGAGGACACATGCGTGTCCTGGATCGACTCTATGTTAAGGGAGAGAACTATACACACAACCCTTATGGGAGAGACAACAGCGGCACGGGTAGCGAGAGGATGTCCACAGGGTGGAGTGCTGTCTCCACTCCTGTGCAACCTTGTAGTGGACGGGCTGCTTAGGGCTCTCAAAAATAAGGGACATAGAACCCTGGGATATGCCGATGATTTAGTGATCATGGCACAGGGAAAATACAACACTATAGTAAGAGATCGAATGCAAGAGGCTCTAAATATAGTAACAAAATGGACAGAGGCGGAAGGACTAAACATTAGCCCAAACAAATCTGACATAATTGCATTCACCCGCAGGAGGAAATTGGAGGGACTAGGGCCTCTAAACCTAAGCATCCAGCTTAAGGGGGAGGTAAAATATCTCGGGGTTATGATTGACTCGAGACTTACCTGGAACCAGCATCTAGAAAGAACCACAAGGAGAGCGGAAACCTCATTAATGATGGCAAGGCGATCCTTTGGAAAAAAATGGGGGTTAAAACCAGACATGGTATATTGGATTTATAACATTGTAGTGAGACCCATAATAACATATGCAGCTTTGGTGTGATGGCCAAAGACAAAGCAAAGGAAAGCAATAACGAGGCTTAGCAAGGTACAAAGACTTGCCTGCCTCGAAATAACGGGGGCAATGAAAACAACCCCCACTGCTGCAATGGAAGCACTAATAGGACTCCCACCTCTTCACTATGTGATACAAGGGGAGGCAAGATTAGGTGCTTACAGTTTAGGGAATACACTGGGAAATCTTGACATTAGGCCAGGTCACATGATTTTTCCAAGGTTAGTGACAGGAGACGTGCTAGACATGAGATCAGACCACTTAACCAAGAGGTACTCTTTTAATACTCCCTTTGATGTTTTAATACAGGAAAGAGCGGAGATCACCATAAGGGAGCCCAATGCCCAACGACAGGAACAAACCTGGTATACAGACGGGTCTAAGACTGCGGAAGGCACTGGGGCAGGAGTATTCTCCAAAAACCCTGATACTAACCATAGCTATGCTATAGGAATACATTCCTCTGTATTTCAGGCCGAGGTATACGCAATTTTGCAATGTGCAAAAACGAACAATGAAAGAGCTGTCGAAAATCAGCATATTCAAATAATGTCAGACAGCCAAGCGGCACTTAAGGCCATATCGAGTCAGAAAGTTACGTCGAGGCTGGTATGGGAATGCATCGAAGAACTAAGAACACTGGCAGACCGAAATAGAGAAACTATTTTGGGTGATAGGTCACAAAGGGATCGAAGGCAACGAAAAGGCTGACGAACTTGCAAAAAGAGGGTCAGAAGAAACACCGGAACCAGACACAAACCCAGGAGTACCAAAAAGTACAGTCCAGGGTTTTATAAATGACTGGATTCGGAAACAACATATCAACTATTGGGAAAGCACCCCAAAACAGGCACATGGAAAAGCATTCATAGGCAGACCATGTCCCAAAAGAACTGGAGAACTACTCTTAATGAAAGGAACCAGTTGAAAGTGATAACAGGGTTCATGACTGGGCACGCCCCAGTAAAGGGACACTTGAACAAAATTGGCATGTACAATGGGGAACTCATGTGCCGACTATGTCACAAGAAACCAGAAACGGCCAAACACATACTGTGCGAATGCGAAGCTCTAGATCGCAAAAGGCAGGCTCTTTTTGGACAACCCCAGGTTGATCCAACAACGTATAGAACCCACTCACCCAAGGATCTGTACAAACTCGTACAAGGTACAAAGGTGATAGAGTGGGTGCTATGAACTAACATGGGGTAAAACACAATAAGCCAATAGGCTTCAGTGTTATTCGGAGACACATAGTCAGACGAGCCCAGGAGAGAGAGAAAAAAAAATTCATTTGCTATCAATATATATTTTACTTAGGTTGATGACCAACGGAGTTAACGAACAGCGTCAATTCGCCAGTTGATTAACTACTCTATTGATGTTTATAGTTTTATTTAGATTGATAACCAACAGAGTTAACGAATAGCGCCAATTTGCCAGTTGGTTAACTACTGGGTTGATGTTGATTTGATTACATTCTAGATATACACAGGTTGCACCCTCTTAGGTAAATATTTCGATGAGTAAAGAGGTGATGACCAACGGAATTAACGAACAGCGCCAATTCGCCAGTTAATTACCTTACTATGTTGATTTCACATATACTTTGTTTTAAACCTAGTAGAACGGGTTTGCTTAGCATATAGCTGTCCCCCCTTGAGCTAACGAACAGTGGATTCACCAGTTAGTTAACTTACTGTTAAACTTTACCATCTTGGTTTGTACAATTTATCCAAGATAGCACATCCCTGTATATTTGTAAAATATTGATTTTTATCATTTTTATTTAGTTAACTTATTACAACCCTGTATATTTTTTATATTGATTATTATAATTACTATTTAAATTATTTAATACAACCCTGTATATTTCTTAATATTGATTATTATAATTTCTATTGAAATACTCAAAAATTCACCCATCGAAACAGATGTCTATCCTAACTGTCTTTCGGGGTGTATGACCTGAAGGCCATGTAGTTTATTAAATAAATTAATAATATTCTGTAGCTAATATCAAGCCGTCCTTAACCGAAACCCCGGTGGTATCTCAAAGAAAGTTACATAAATCTTCTGACTCACCATTGAAAATACAGACATTAAATTCTGTACTAATTTCGTCTAGCGTTGTGACGGCGTCGATTTAGGTACGTCGCAGCGTTAAGCGTCGCCTCGTGTCGAGGCGCCTAGCGTCGTAATGGAAAGGAAGGTATTTAACACAGTACTGCATTGTGACAGATATACGGTAGAATTATGTAGATGGTGCGGGACGTGACGAAGGGTGTCGACAAGGATATTATAAAGGAAATATTTAGGGGCGGCAAGAGTCGAAAATAAGGCGTGGGACGTTGACAGCGTTTGGGAATGGGAGATATTGTAGGATAGATGTTGTTTAGGAAGAACGTTTTAGGAAAGGTCTGACTACTGAACATGAAATATAACTGGATACAAATAATAAATGAATGCTTGCACATCAAATATTAAAAATGAATGCATACATATCAAATAATTAAAAATGAATGAATCCGAGCTCCTTGAGTCAGGCTTCTTATACTAAATTTTAATGGCTTTTGTGACGTCTCTGTCTTTAGTTCCCATCGAAATACTGTGGGTGCGGGGTGGTGGCTTATTTATTACTTTTCTTGAAAGCTTTGTGTATCGAAATATTGTCAAAATCGGTCTTAACATCTAAACTAGAAAGATAAGCGAGTTAAGTGTTTTAATGATAATTACTTCGTAAAGAGAAATATGTTTTATGATCTACGTTCTCAGACACGTGCAAGAAATTTGGATATTTTACGGACGTGGTTATGGATATTATTTATGAGGTGTCGTAAATAAGATTTAATTATCTGGGAGATTTTTCGTTAAATGAAGAATTTTGAATTTAATAAGAATGCAATATTATATTTAATAAATAAAATTAATAAATTATTAAGGTACCTGGGTGCGGTAGGTTACAGCCATAGAAATAAAAAAAAAGTTGGCAGTTACGACCTAATCTGAATGAGAGTCTTGGAGGATGGTTGAAATTACTCACTACTGCCCTTACTAGATTGGAAAATTTTTAAAATTGTACTAAATTATTTATAATTGTACTATCTTATCAATATTTGTAATATTTTAAAAACAATAAATATGCTAGTACATCCAATGGAGTTCTAAGGCAAGAATTTCTCGAACTAATTAATTCAAATTCTTTTAATAAGACCCTATATATGGATGCTTCCGAAAAAATGGTATAGGTTGCTCAGTGGATAACTCATACAATAATAAAAAAATGAAGCCTCTTTCCCATCTGTGGTAACAACACAACTGTAATAATTGCAGTATATGAGGCTTTGAAGACGCGTATTGATTAATATAAAGGACATCTTCCCACATCAAACTTGCCAAAAATTTGCACCAAAAAAAAAAAAATATCCATAACACTAACCTGGGTTCTGTTCCACGAATCAATCCTCGGGAACGATTAAGTTAATCAAGCGGCCAAAGAAGCATTTTTATCTGACCTGACCCATATAAATAACCATCTGCTTCACAAATATCTTAAAGCATGTTTTAAGCGAACCACTGCATAGTAACTTGATGATTACGGAAAATCCTCCCCTATATCAATATTGCAAGTCTTCAAATAACAGTAAATCACATTTAAATAAAAATAAAAAAAAAGAAAACAGTGTTTACAGAGAAAAATTGAATTGACCCTCTGGCTTCAAACATATAATTAAGTTTTTAAAAGAGATTAACCTATATAACCTAATTTAAGTATATTATATGTATTTATATTGATATAACATTTTTTTACCTTTATAAATAACGTTTGTAAACTCATATACCAGTGTCACTAATTGTTGATTTTGAGACACGTTATTTTCAATAAATACCACAGAAAGTGGTAGATTTTGTCCAGAAAATTGACATTAATTTAAAATTTAATAATTTAATGCTCGATATCAAAGATCTTTGACTAAAAGTCAATAATAATTGGATTTTCTTCTTTTTTTGGCTGGTGATTTATTTTATATCAGGAATGATGAATGGTGAAACAATCATACAGTAGTTCCACAACACAAAACTTTTAAAAAGGGTGTGATGAAATCTAGAATATAATCTTATTTTTAACTACGAGAATTAATTATTCGCTTCATCCTAACCAAAAATGTTGTGACTAACCAACCAGAAATAAAATATTGATGAATTATTAAAAGACTCTTATACTGTCCATGGGCGTCGTTTGGGGGGGCAAGGGGGGCAGTTGCCCCCTTGCTTTTACGACTTAATCAACATCACGTAAGATATGCATTATAGACAACAATCTCATAGAAATAAGAATATTCAGGCTAATATAGTTGAAGAATATTATAGGTTGAATATATTTATTGCATATCTGGATTCCCTTAAAAACTTTAAAATGAGCAACCGGAGTTGCTATGTTGCAAATTATACTAGAAAAAAAAACTGTAAATTATACAAATTTTCAGTAGCAAAATCGAAATTAAATCAAAGAAATGAATGGACAGCTGTATAATAAGAAAAAAAGCCTTTATTTTTGTAATAATAACAGTAATACTGGAAATAATAGACATCAGAAAAGGTTCTAAATAAACAATAAATTATTATTTTATGATTTTCTTCAACATCCCTTAAATCTTAAATGTTTAGCAAATGATTAGATTCCTGCCTTTGATTATTGTATATGGCTGAAATGCAATCTTGTGACTTATTAATAGGAAACCAGTTTTAATCATTAATTTCTATGGGTTCTTTCGAACTATAAATGAAGAAAATATAAATTACAATCACAAATATACCAATTATTTTTAATAATACGTTTTAATTCTACGTTATTATATAAGGGTAATGTTTTTATTTTGACATTATTTTACCTATTCTGCAATGACAACTTATTATGCTTAAGCAAGATCTCATATATTTTCATAATTTTTTTATGTTTTTGTTTTTTTATAATTTTTTATTTTTTATATTATTATGTATGGCTGTGTCTTCTTGTTCATATTTTTCTTTTATATCACACCTTCTGTTTGTTTTTTAAAAATGTGTTTTAAGTTTCTTGTTTTTTCTTTATTTTAGTTTTCGTCTTTTTTGTTGGGTTATTTTATTTATTAGAGAGTTGTTATGACAACTTAAGTATCAGTTCTGTCAAATAGGTCAGTGACATTGTTAGGGTTACTACTAAAGTTCCACTCCCCCTTATCTTCGCTATTTAGTGAGATATCGGAAAAATTTTGTTCTGTTTGAAAGACTAGAACAAATACTTTCTTATGATAGATTCAATTGTTCTGTGACGTCATGTCTTACTTCCGGTTTTTCCGGAAATAACAGAAAATCGATTTTTTTTTAATTTTAAAGGGAACCCTTCTTTTTTATTGTAAATTTAAATTTCTGGAGCATTTTTGTATAATTGTGTATTGACAATTTTCTGACAAAATGGCCGCCATATTGGATAATATTTTTTCTAACTATGTTACTATTAATTCGTTTATGGAAAAAACATATAGGAATGTACGAACTTTATAAATTCTTTTTAACCGACTTCAAAAAAGGCGGAGGTTCTGAATTCGTCGCAATATTTTTTTTATGTATGTTCAGCGATAATTCTTTAACAGGGTATCCGATTTCAATGATTCTTTTTTTGTTAGACTTCTGGAGCGGTCCAATATAAATTTGGTCAAAATCTAATGATTGGGTCCATGAGAAAATCTTCAAACTCTTCATTGTTTATGTATGTTTAGCGATAATGCTTTACCACCTTGTCCGATTTATATGATTCTTTTTTGTTAGTAAGGAGTGTCGAATTGTACAAATTAATAAAAATGTAGTTCCAATTAAAACATGTAGTCTGTGGAATCCTGTTGCTATAAAAAATATACAGCCATAAGGGTGGTCCCATATAAATTTTGTTAAGATGTTGTGATGGCATCTGTACGTTTTTGAAGTTAATTTTTAATTTATAATACTTGTTAAGCTTTAAAATTCTCATTGAGACCCATTTACCGTATACCAGTGGCATATCTAAGCATTTTTATTATTAGCAAACCGTTTAATAATTCCATCCGCTTTTATCTTCGTTGATAGAGATATTGGAATAAAAACTTATTTTTTTAAAAGCTTGGCACAAATACTCTCATATACTGGATTCAATTGGTGTGTGACTTCATGGCTTACTTCTCTTTTATCGGAAAAAACAGAAAATCTCAATTTATTTTTAATTTTTAAATAGAAACCCCCGTTTTTATTAAAAATTTGAATTTTAGGGACATTTATGGATAAGAATCATATTGGAAAATATTTTTTTAATATGTTACTGACAGAATATTTTCAATACACGCTTTTTATACAAAAATGTCCCAGAAATTAAAATTTTTAATAAGAAAAAGGGTTTTCATTTACAAATAAAAAATAAATTGCGATTTTCTGTTATTCCTGGAAAACCGGAAGTAAGCAATGACGTCACAGAATAATTAAATCCATCATAGGAAAAGTCTCTTTTATTTTTAATTTTTTTGTTTTTCCAACAAATGTACTTTCTAAATTTTTTCAAAATTTTGCCTCTCCCTATAGTATTGTTTAACGACGCCCATGATACTGTCAAATATATAATAAAGGTACTATAACATAGAGGTACTTTTGTTATCAATAACTCTCATCCTCAATTTGCTTAACATCTATTTAAATGTAGATAAAAGTTTTATAGTAGTTATTTGCACATCATATTGACATAATATTATAAAATTATCATCTACAAGCGTGTCCATTTTTGTATCTAGTGTCGTTAGGATATCAGTCGTAAACAAACAATACAATAGAGGTTGAAGGATACTTCAAAGGAGTTCAATCAACTCGGAAGGTAATGCTCGCATTTATTTGAGCTGCTAAAGGGGTAATTTTGGGTGGATACATAAGTAGTAAAGCTACTATTACATGTAATTATTACACATAATAATTCATTTTTAAATTGGATGATACGTTAAAAGAAAAACGTCGTGGAAAATTGCCTCTTATGTTGAAATGGCTGCTATTCAACTAGCAGTACTCCACTTGGTAGAAAATCCACCCTATTTACCAGATTTGGCGTCTAGTGACTATAGACTGTTCCTGAAACTGAAAGAACAATTGCGTGAAGGTCATAATGGTGTTATATGAATCGTAAATGAACGTTTTTGAAAAAGTTGGAGAACATTTCATCCGTGACGTTACTTTAATTCTGGGCGAAGCAAAATTTAAGTTGAAATCTTGAATTTTTGAGGTATGATACAGTTCATAGTTCGCAGTGAATAAAAATATTCTGTCAAAATTTTAAATTAAAATATTTCAAATAATAACCTACGTAACTTGTAACTTTTTTTATTTTCGATGTTTACAAAAAAGTGTGTTCTTTCATAATCCTTCAAATTATATACAGGGTGTCGCTGAAAATTTAAGGTAAGAGTAACTTGGGGCGAAGTGAAGAAGGGTAGTGAAATGAAAACCATGTAGATTTACGTTTCCCTATGCACTGTCTCATACCTGAAAAATTCAAGATTTCCGCTTAAAAATCAGAAATAGTCATTCGAAGTTTTCGCGTGGACATCCGGTATATATCGGGTCGGTGGTGTAGCGGTCTAACGCACTTATATTCATTTATAGGCAAGATTATGAGTCAGAGACTGCTGGGCTTCGAATCCCAGACCAGACCATGTGGATTTTTAATTAAATTGCATGGTTCGGTATAGCATTTGATGTGTGCCGTATTAATAGAAATTCAATTTCTGTTGATATGACATGCAGATTATAAAATTTGAGGCAGATATGATCTCTACATTATCAAGTTGTAGAAATCCAAAGGAGTTTTGGTCGACAATAAAACAATTTCGTTCATTTAGAAATATTCACCCTAATCTCACCATAGAAATGTGGGAACGTTTTTATAATAACGTTTACCCTCCTAGAATTTTAGATACCACCAAGTTTTTCGATGCTTTGCATCCCTACCTTGACGCTAAAATATTCACAGAGGAATGTTATACAGTAATAAATGCTTGCAAAAATAATAAATCTCCTGGTACTGATGGTATTTCTTATGAGTATTTTAAAAATCTTCCCAATAATTGGATTCTATATATTACAGTCCTTTCGATGATCCTTTAAATTATCGGGGATTGGCGTTAATAAACTGTGCTGCTAAAATCTTCACACATATTATTCTGAACAGGTTGATAACCTGGTCTGAAACTAAACAATATTCTGCCGGAATCACAAGCCGGTTTCCGACCGGGGTATGGTTGCATTGATAATGTGTAGGTATACGTTAACCTCTGTAATTCAACAGCATATTAGATTAAAAAAGCGGAAAATATTTGCAATATTTGTTGATTTCAAACGTGCTTTTGATTCCGTCAATCACTCCTTGCTCTGGCTCAAACTGTAATACGCAAAATGTATGAGAATGCAGAATTCCGTATTAAATGTTCTGATGGATTTTCTAAATCCTTTGAGCTCACATCTGGTGTTTTACAAGGCGAATCACTTAGTCCTCTACTTTTTGCTCTATTTATTTCAGACATTGATAACTTCTTTGCAACTAGAGGCGCTAAAGGTGTTAATATTGACAACAAAAATGATGTTACTCTCTTGTTATACGCTGACGACCTTGTTATACTCGCAGATTCAGAGGTGGATGTTGGCAGAAAATTAAAATTATTAGAAGAATACACCTTAATAAACCATTTAATAATTAACATTGACAAAACAAAAATTATGCAATTTTCTAAAGGTGGTTTTAGATCTTTGGATTCTCATTTCCACCTAGAGAATAAAACTATAGCATTAACCAATAATTATATTTACTTAGGTGTTACCCTAACATCCTCATCTTTATTTTGTGAGATGGCAAATGTAACTACTAACAAATCTAAGCAAGCAAGTGGTGCAATCATTCCAATAATGGCAAAAGCCAAAGTAGATACTTGGTACCCAAGAATTAAATTATTTGAGTCCTTGGTCATAAGCACAATGACAAACTGCATTCCTGTTTGGGGTTTAAGATATAGTGACATACTTGAGCGTGTACAGACCAACTTTTTAAAAAGAATTTTATCCGTGCCAATCAATACACCGGATTATGTAATAAGACTTGAAACGGGCCGAGTCAAA
The DNA here is from genome assembly GCA_927349885.1 of Psylliodes chrysocephalus. Lineage (NCBI taxonomy): Eukaryota > Metazoa > Arthropoda > Insecta > Coleoptera > Chrysomelidae > Psylliodes > Psylliodes chrysocephalus. Next base: position 18,488,604 of record OV651815.1, on the reverse strand, counting down.
CTTCTATATAATATTTTAAAATGACCCTTAACTGGTTACTCAAAATTTTATCTATGAATGACAGCAGACTTCCAAAAATCTGTTTCTTCCAACAGAAGCGCATGTTAAACTGTCAAGAGAAATTTAACTGGGCCATGCAAGTAAAAAGTCAAAATGAAGATGAGTCAATTCACCACATTTTGTTTGATTGTCCCATTTATAATGTCATGACATCTAAAAGTTGTAATTATCTAGCTGATTTAAACTCACTTATTTACTCTTGATAATATGACGATCAATTCTGCTAAAACTATTGCAACTTTTATATGGAACGTACTAAAACT